>QEQW01000725.1:0-12798 GCA_004016085.1 Claviceps quebecensis
CCCCCCCCCCCCCCCCCCCCCCCCCCCCCCCCCCCCCCCCCCCCCCCCCCCCCAAACTTCTTGGCTTATCTGCACCACGTGTGACGTAGGCACCGTGATCTATGTGCCTTTTGGAATTTTTCGCTTTAGAAAGGATACCCAAAGATACACTCTTGGTTGACTGATCAAGAACAGCATCGAGGACGCGCAGCGGCGGTTCGACGTCTTCGCGCAAGACTAACCGGGAGCGCGTATTCAAGTCCGCCAGCTCGTACGCTCCCAATAACGGTTTGGCCGAAGAGCTACCGCTCTCTTTTTTCAAGTGAAATCGTCGCTGTGCAGTGTGTAGGCCATATATGAAGATTCTGGATGGGCAAATCGCCACGCCGTCGACGACATGGCCACCAACGGCCTTTGACAAGTCTGTGTTTGTCAAATGACGTGGAAACTTGCCGAGACTTTGGCCTGTTCCTTACAGGCCTTCAGGACGGAGTGGAGGCGGGTGAAGGACGGATGACCAGCCTTCGGGGTGGCGAGTAACCTGCCATTTCTAGAGCCGATGATCAAAGTTTCTCGGCTTCTTGATGAAGCACCCATGGCGCGCCAAGAGAGCTTTGTGCGTGTTGCGTGTAGGATCGTGAAAGTCATCGATGCTGAAGCGCGACGAGGGGATTTTTCACATAGGGTATGAACTGTCTCGATTGGTCTTATTGTGGTCTTATAAGACTGCTCATGAGTCATTTGAGCCTATCAACCCTTAACGCATGCTGCCGATGACCGTATAAACGAGCTCTATTTTAAACTCATTTCACCCAAGCAAGTCGTCATACATGCCACGTCCAGGACCCCTTTACTCCGTATGCACAGGCTCTTTGAACATCGAGGCAAGACCAGAGGGTCTCGACGTGATTGTAATACCTAAGACCAGAGCTACAAGGCGGCCAGTCCAGGATGAGTACCCCTAGCTCCTCGAGGCAATTCTTCACATTTCTAGGTGTGAAAAGGGATCGCGTTATCGTGCAAAGAGATTGGCTTATCGTTGGGCATAGATGGAAATATTCGTCAGTATGGTCACGATGAACGACGCCTGTCACACCGCCTCTCTTTGAGTCGGGATCTTCTGAGATTCGGGAGGACGACGAGAGGACCCCGATGAACATAGGTAGTGCGCCGCTGAATGTGAAACTATGCAGAAGGCACCTCTCCCTGGCTTGTACATACTTGATTACAATTGACTTTGGCCCTACGGAGTAGAGTGAGCCCGATTCGTGATCAGTCTGGAAGTTTGGCAATTTGGCGGCGTTGTCGGGTTTGAGTCTTGACGGTGGACACCTCCCCTCCACTTTTGGAAAGAACGGTGTGATTTAGCAAGGGATAAAAAATACAAGGTACATACATACCTAGGCAGCCTACTGTCCCGTTGCATGGCAGATTGATTGTATAAACTGACCTCTGATCTGCAATTCACATGCGTGCATGGGCGATTGAGATTGATAAGTAGGTACGGAGTTGCATGTACATAAGTACATATAAGAAATTCTCGGAGCTCGGGAGGCCGGAAAAGTTGGATTCTGGAAATCCGGACAAAGGTCAAACAGGTGTCCAGAAAGACGAAGAACAGAATGTCAGAATCTCAGCTGACCGAGAAAGAACAAGAGAAGAACGAGTGATAGATCTGACACGATCTACCAGACTAAAATGAGAAGATAGGAAGAGACTCACTTCACTATCCTCACAACAGGCACTGAGTCCCCCAAACACGACAAATACCCAACTACCTCTCCCCTCCTTTTCTATTCTCAGCGGGCTCCCTCAACTCTTTTAACCAAATGCGCAAAATGATCTCCCTTGTGTTGAACTTCGGATGTCTCGGGCGATCTCTCCAGATGCCTTGGTAACCAACAGAACGGAATGTGACTATAGAAGATCAAGAGAAACATGCGGATCCAGCCTAACACAACAACTTCACAGAAAGCGATCCTACATTGAAAATAGTGTCTCAACAAGTAACAACAGCATCTCGCAACGCAAGTGAAATGTGAGGGAGCGATGATAGATCATAGACCGAAAGCGGAGCAAAGACCGACAGTTCTGGCAAAGCGATTTTCAGTACCTATGCATGAGAGCCTAGAGGGTTCCGGATTGGTCTTCTGCGATCGGTTTTGGTGTCGTGGAAAGGGGAAGGTAGAGGAGTTTTATGGTGGGGCGCGGCCATAAACACTTTTCATAACTCGATCTTGACACGTTTTTGAGTCGGCGAGGCGCGTGTGACGTCTTCAAATCTTCATTCTCTCGCTCGCATGAGGCCTTAGTCAAAAGAAGGTACATACTTACAATGACTCGCACAAGGTGACTGACTATATTATATTTTAATTTAACCAACGTTTACCTCAAAAGCTGCAGGCTGATCCTTTCAAATACAGCAACTTAGCAAGGCCATGGTTACAGACAGAGTACAACTGTATGTACTCCGTACGTAGGCACATACATACCTCCTTCTATCCGATCAATTCAGAGACCAGGTGGTGGACTGGTATCTCTTGTGAAGTCCAAAATTAGAGAAGCTGAAGACAAATGTCTCGAAGGGAAAAAGAACGATGGCTAAACAGGATAGAGGCTTGCTAATCTACCTACTGTTTAGCCACAGCGTTGCGAAGCACAAGGGAGAAGAAGAGGAAGCCATCATCAAAACGTGGGTCTCTGAGACTGCAGGTATATATCTTGTCTCTTTCTTGACAGATCGGTACCTAGGACCTCGCAATGCGCATTGAACGAAAGACTACCGGAACTTCCGATATGATATTGGCTCCATTTGTGCCATTTGGCTTTCTTGGAGTTGGGTTTTCTGAGGTACTTTTGGTCATTCCTTAGCAGCACGTTTGGGAATGGAACGGATGTCTTGTAATATTCGCATCATTACCGACTTATGTATATTCGCCGACCTCGCCAATCTCCTCCAAACATTACATTGAAAGAAGAAACCTACGCGTCGCATGCACATTGGAAAAACAGAGATAAGATGTCTCTGGTCTTGCATTATCTGGTTTGGCTGGCCATTGCACTCTTGGCAATTGCATCGGCGGATCCAGACGAGAGACTGATGATAAAGCTGGTCAAAGAGTACCAGACCAACACCATCAAAGGTCTCGAGCTATCCAGAAATGGCTCCTCCTGCACGCCGGACAATATAATTTTCCGGAAAGAATGGTACGTACTTCTTTGCCCTGGCTTTCTTTGGACTATGGCGAGCCTTTTGCTTGTATAATGAGAGCAATGGCGTGCACAGGGAAGCAGGAAAGTGTCGCAATTGCATCAGAAGAGGGGGGAAGAGGAGAATGAGGGGTGGATGATGGGGCAAACTCTTTGCAAAACCTTTTACAGCGTCTGGTACTGATGAACGATTTTTTTTGGGGTTCACCCTGCCAAAGGGGTAATCTGAGCCTCCGATCTCGTCGGGAATACATCGATGCCGTCAAGTGCCTTCACGAACTGCCGTCCAAGATCGATCCCAAATTGGCGCCCGGTGCGCGATCTCGCTACGACGATTTCGAAGCCACGCATATACGTCTGGCCACCAAGATCCACGGCACGGGATTGTTCCTACTCTGGCATCGCCACTTTGTCTATCTCTATGAGACGGCGCTCCGAGACGAATGCGGCTACACAGGCTACCAGCCCTACTGGGACTGGTCCAAGTATGCCTTTCAACCCGTACATGCGAATCCTCTGTACGACGGCTCCGAAACTTCAATGGGTAGTAACGGGCGGTACATACCCGGCCGCAACGGCACGGTGCAGCCCTTGCCAATTCCCGTGCCGAATCCTCCCGCACTGTATTGTCCTGCCGGCACGGGAGGTGGCTATGTCAAGCGCGGGCCTTTTGCCCACTGGACGTTGCATTTGGGGCCGGTCATTCCCATGACTGTCCGCAACGGGATGCCAGTCAGGCCAAATCCCCGACCCGATGGACTAGGATACAATCCGCGTCGTATGATTCGCGACTTTAACAACACGTTGCTGCAGGAGAATAACAGCTACAAAATTGTCAATGACATGCTGACAAACATGACGGGTAATTCTTCCCTCTCTGTATTTACAGCGTTCATCTTTGAGAAAAAGAAGGAGAGAGAGATGGAAGGCGATCTACTTTGTGATTGTTTCTCTCATTGACTTACACCGGGGTTTTTATTTTGGCCAGACATCCACACCTTCCACCCCTACTTGACTAGGATCCCACATCTCGGAGGCCATCTCTTCATTTCCGGCTATGACAACGATTTCTATACTTCCCCCGGCGATCCTCTATTCTACTTTCATCATGCTCAGGTAGACCGCATCTGGTCCATCTGGCAGGCGCTTGATTTCTCGAAAAGAGAGAACGCGTTGGATGGGACGCTTACTCTAACCAATGGTAAGTTTCTATGTGTAAACACGGGTTTGTGAATCAAGACTCGGCACATTTGCTGGATAAGTTCACTCACCAACGGCAAACCGAAGTCGGAAAGGAAAGCCTCGCAAATTGCAAAAACAAAGCTCACCCGTTTTATAGTCCCCCCTTCCAGAAACGTGACACTCGAGGACATCATGTCCTTTGACTTTCAGCCATCCATTCTCGTTGGACAGCGAATGAGCCCTACCAAAAATGGGCTGTGCTATATGTATGATTGATATGGAAATTGAAGTAAGGATTCTGTTGCGTGTACGAGCTGTTACTACCGTGGCGAGTAAGCCAGAGCCTCGGAGCCGATGGGCATGATCGACCCCGTCATCCGTGGGCCATCGTTGTTGGACAGCATGGATGAATCCGCTTCGGCCAGCCTATCTTTAACGAGGGCCTCAACATGGAGACTTGGAACTGATGGGAAGATAGCATTTTAGAATACAATCATAGATTCTGCCATTATTCCGGCTCTCGAGTCTTCATTTCTGAGACTTTTCCTTATTCCTCTGAGTCCTTGGCAAATTTGAGTTCTTATACACACAAGAACCTCAGACAAACAGAAGTGCCTGCAGCCTGAGCAGTGAGGCCTATGGATTTCTTTTGTGCTTCTACCCACTTCTGCTCCGTCGGGCGCCAATTGCTATGGGATGTCACTTTTCAATCTCAAGACGGGCGTCGTCGGGCGTGGTGCCCACTGCCAGTCTGCCACAAGGTGGCGGCTCTTGACTGAGGGCTCACAGTCACAATGTGTGAATTTGGCATCGGACCAATGAGGCCATGTCGGTGACGAGACTGTGTCATTGGCGATCGGAATTCCATTGACCGATTTCCAGTGACGAGAATATCCTAAAATGTGTTCCATAACCAATTTCCTCTCTGCGACTTGTCACTTGAGGCGTGCAAAGCAGCAGCGGCAAAATCCTGCCTCATCACCGCTTCTGCCTCAGAAAGCAAGGTATGGAACTATATGATCAATATGATGGATCATACCACATGGATCATGGGTGTTTGTACCTAGATCTACACCCTTGCTTGAGTAGAGGCTAGAGGCTGTCTCACCCACACCGTACACGTGAAGTCTTCTTAAGAAGGCAGATGGTACATACTGAGCATGGAGGCCGCCCATGTCAGAGACCGTGATGACTCATGAGTACGCTGCCGAGACTCATGACTCTTGAGCGCCTGTAACCTTAGAAAGTTAGAAGTTAAAACCTGGGGAGTCGGGACTGACCTGGTCAAGATTGAGAAGTGAAGTATACCCAGGGCGTTATCGCAGAATGGCTCTTGTGATGCTACATGCATCGGGGCTCAACCCCGCAGCAAGATCTTGCGCATGAGGAAGATCAGTCAAGGGCGCGGCGTTTGTTCAAAGTTTTTTGGGAGGCGAATCGGAGTTTTTTCAACTAGCGGCGAACAGACAGCCGCAAATAGATATTACATAGACACTAGGCAACCAGACGTATGGCTCTCGAGCAAACAATGGTCTCGTAACGTAAGACATGTTTTGGGGGAGCAGATTGTATATCTTGCAGTTTCTAGGTTGGGACTCGGGAGTCCTGGGTCTATCACGCATCACCCGGGGCCTATTGACAGGCCCTTTTCGCAGAGTTCGGATGTCATGCGCGATTGGCGTGGCCGCTAGCCGTTTATGCTCCCGTTCATGCTCCCGTTCGGGACCCGGGTCCATCGTGATTCGTGGCATGATGCATCGTGTGACAGGTAATCCACTGCCTCACAGAAGAGAGCTAAGGTACATACCTTGCAGACCAGACCAACGGGAGAGAAAAGCCATTACGACGCTCAGGTTCATGTCTTGCCTTCAGCTTCAGCATTGTGCCCGAGGCCGTTGTGACGGTTGTGTTGCAATGCCGCACGCGCCGTCGAGACTCGACCACTTGAACGTTGAACGTCCCCCAGTGGCAGCTTTATCTTTTGCGTGCAAGTACGTGTTTGGTGTAAGGAACGCATAACCACCCGTTCCTTCAACTTCCGCCCAAAAGACCAAGTGACCAAGTTGCATGGCAGCAGCTTGATCATGGTTATATAGTGCATTGTCACGCCTGCACAGACGGCACTGTACAGACCGTGACATTTGGCCTCTCCGTTCTTTTGATGAACCTTCTCATCATGATCCCAAACATCTGAATTCGAAAAGTTCGTACGGAGGAGCCGGTGTACCGTAACAACGTCCACGGTTCCAAGTGCAGGAAGGAAAGGTCGAAATGCCCGCTGATTGTGCCCAGCCTGAGCAGCCTCTCCGGCGAGCCAAACTTTGAAGTTGTGCTATTCTCAGCTGTGGGCTATGTACCTACTCCGTAGATCCGTCGCTTCTTGTGAGTTGATGTCATTGCCTTTTTTCGCTCAACTGGTCGGCGGTAGCATGGAGAGAGAAGTTCGGAGACCTGAGTTGAAACAATAATAGGATTGTTCACCCCTACCACTCCACCCCGCTCCAATTGGCCTTGGGATTCGGGAAGAACGGCGAGGATGAAAGAAGCCCTGCTTTCCCGTTGCAGCTTGCATCATGCATGACACCTCGATTGCATAAATTACCGACATACTGCCTTATGAATTCCGAGACATGCATGTAGGCGATTGAGATTGATCTGCATGTACATACCGATCTTGACACGTTCCTGGGCCCGTAAGGCGCGTGGTACCTATGCGTGTGACGTCTACGGTCTTCTTTCTTTGTTCCCTCTCTCGCATGCGCGGCATGATGCCTTGGCCAAAATTGGGGTAGAATTACAAGGTGAGTCTGTCCAATTTAACCAACCTTTAACTCAAACGCTGGAGGCCGATCCTTTCACACAGCAAGACATTGCTACATATATACGGCTGTAGGCGCGGATGTCCTTCGCGTCTTTGGGAGTCGGGACATCGCATCTGACAGTTGTGAATCAAAAAGGATTGAACAGTAACGATATGGAAGAGTTGACAGAAAACCGAAAACAGACAAATGATTCTGAAGGAGTGAGAAAATGGATGTGCTGTCAGACGGCGGTTCTTTCGTTCGCTTGCAGGGGAACTACATCAGTGGGAAGGATCGTATCTATGGGAGCCGCTCCGACTCTATCAGGCCTGCGTGCATGAATTGAAAGCCGCATCGAGCTTATTCACATATCAGTGATCACTGATCAATCGCAACGCATTTTCTGAGGAGCGGGTGCTATTTGTAAACCTTATAGAGAGCAGCCCTGTGTGCGACACGAAAAGTGTATACCACCTCTCATAATTGTATGGAGAACATCTCTCGCTCTGAACCTCTGATTATACTCCGTATATTGTAATCTGTTGATCTCATTACAAAATAGAGGTCTATCTCCGACGAACGACGCGCACCTAAGCACGCCAAGCTGATGGGCGGGAACTTTAAGAAAAATCTCTGCAGATTCGCGTAGGACCCGTAATAATAGGTCTTCATAGATCTCCCGCGTGCCTAAATAATTCCCAGGATCCTGAAACGGGATATATACAATGCGCCTCGTATTTTTTCCATCTCCTTCCTCCTCTCATCCAATCATTTTAGAGACGATGTGGCGAAGTTGTCTCTCCTGAGTCCTATCATCTGGGTGAGCTACACAAGGTTAAAAACGAAGTTCTAGAACCTAACAAAAAAGACGGGTACATAACAGGGACAGAGGCTTAGCATTGCGAAGCACGCACAGGGGAGGGGAGAAAAGGAAGCCATCATCAAAAGTGGGTCGGTCTCTTAGAATGCCAGGTATTTCTTATATCCTTTCTCCTTACAGCTCGCAACGAACGAAAGCCTATCGTTCCGACATAGTATTGGCTCTATTTGTGCCATTTGGCTTTCTTGGAGTTCGGTATTTAGATTTCTTTCTGCCCATTCCTCAACAGCGAGTCTGGGAATGGAACGGATTGCCTTGTAATATTCGCATCAACTACCAACTAATCGATTCGCGGCCCTAGCCGACCTCCTTCAAACATTGCATCGAAGAAAGAAAAGCGCGCATCGCAATATTGAAGAAACATAGATACGATGTCTCGGGTCTTGCATTATCTAGTTTGGATTGCCGTTGCATTCTCGACAATTGCATCGGCGGATCGAGATGAGAGACTGATGGCAAAGCTGGTCAACCAGTACCAGGCCAACACGCTGAAGGGTCTTGGGCGGTCCGAAAAGGGCTCATCCTGCACGCAGGACAATATAGTTGTCCGAAAAGAATGGTATGCACTTCTTCACCTTGGCTTTCTTTGGACTATGGAGAGCCTTTTGCTCGTATAATGAGAGCAATAGTTTGCACAGAGATGCAGGAAAGAGTCGCAATCGCATCAGGTTAGGGGATGAAGGGGAGAAGAGGAGAATGATAGGTGGGCGATGAGCGATGGGGCAAGGTCCTTGCGAAAACTTTGACAGCGTCTGGTACTGATGAACGATTTTTTTTGGGTTTCACCCTGCCAAAGGGGTAATCTGAGCCTCCGATCCCGTCGAGAATACATCGATGCCGTCAAGTGCCTTCACGAACTGCCGTCCAAGATCGATCCCAAATTGGCACCCGGTGCGCGATCTCGCTACGACGATTTCGAGGCCATACATATACGGCTGGCCACCAAGATCCACGGCACGGGGTTGTTCCTACCCTGGCATCGCCACTTTGTCTATCTCTATGAGACGGCGCTCCGCGACGAATGCAACTACACAGACTATCAGCCCTACTGGGACTGGTCCAAGTATGCCTTTCAACCCGTACAAGCGAATCCTCTGTACGACGGCTCCGAAACTTCAATGGGTAGTAATGGGCGGTATATACCTGGCCGCAACGGCACCGTACAGATCTTGCCAGTGCCTGAGCCGAATCCTCCCGCACTGTATTGTCCTGCCGGCACAGGAGGTGGCTATGTCGAGCGCGGGCCCTTTGCCTCCTGGATCTTGCATCTGGGGCCAGTCCTCCGCACGTTTGTCCGCAATGGGATGCCAGTCAGGGCAAATCCCCGACCCGATGGCCTTGGATATAACCCGCGTCATATGATTCGTGACTTTAACAACACGTTGCTGCAGGAGAATAACAGCTACAGAATTATCAATTACATGCTGACGAAAATGACGGGTAATGGATCCCCCCCTTTTGTATTGATAGCGTTAGAAGGAGAAGAGAGACGAGAGGGGATCGGGGTTTGTGATGTATTCTCTCATTTACTTACAACGTTTGTTGGCCAGACATGCACACCTTCAACCCCTATTTTTATAGCGGCCCACATATTGGGGGCCATCTATTCATCTCCGGCTACGATAACGACTTTTATACCTCCCCCGGCGATCCTCTGTTCTACTTCCATCATGCTCAGATGGACCGCATCTGGTCCATCTGGCAGGCGCTCGATTTCCCGACAAGAGAGAATGCCTTGGACGGGACGCTTACTATGGACAATGGTAAGTTTCTATGTGTAACTGTTTATACGGGTTTATGATTCAAGACTCGGCACATTGAATTCACTCACCCATGGCTATTTGGAGTCGAAATTGCAAAATGCTGACCCGTTTTTCTAGTCCCACCTTCCAGAGACGTGACTCTTGAAGACATCATGTCTTTTGACTTTCTGCCATCCATTCCCGTGGGACAGCGAATGAGCCCCACCAAGAATGGGTTGTGCTATATCTACGAATGATGTGACGCGGAATTGGAATTGTGAAAATGAGGACCGTTGACTTATCAATTATACTGCAATCGCTAGCATCGGGGTCTGTCTTTTTGCTTTACTTTTTGGCGCTCCACTGGTTCGTTCTGTAGCATAGCTTCATCTGCATCGAAAGTTAGTTTCTTGACGTTCCTACTCACCATTTATAGACTTTTCTTCAAAACACGATAGACAGAAGAGAGTGAAGGCAAGAGATTAGGTGTGACAGTTCGTCAAAGTTGGACACTTCATGTCGATATAGCTCAATGGCTCAGATTGTTGCATCAGACACCCGTTTGACTGCAAGGATTGATCTTCCGATATTTTCATCACGGCATATGTTGTACACCATTTTCGTATAGTCGTGGACAGAGAGGTGCGGCGGGCCTCCAAGGACCAAGCCCAAAACTCCATCGAGCACGAAGGGAGATGAAAGTGCGATGAAGACCGGCACCCTAAAGTTCCCTTCGGCCGTACCATATTCCGGCATTTCCGTCCACCTTAGCAAGATTTGCACAAGCTCCGTCGAGCAGAAACGGTATGACCGCGACGAAAGTGCGGTACATAAAGTAGAGTAGGTAAAATGCGCCAAATTTCGCATTTCGTGTGCCCCATCTTGCAAACTTTCGCTCAGAATGACACGTCTCGGTGTCCCCCTTCAACGTGCGTTGCTACCTATCTGCAGCAAAAACTATGTGCGAGCGTGTATGGCTCGCACAGGTGCCAGCCCGTTCAGCATTCGATCTCACTTCGACTCAGGTGGCATGGCGGCCTGCGGACCGAGCCCGCTTTACGAAACGAGCGGACCGCGTGCAGTTTGGCAACGAGGGAGCGAGGCTGGGCGCAATGTCACGAGATTGCTTTCCCACATGTATGACACGAATCCGGTGAGATGGAAGAGACGACCAACGCTATGGACGGCACGTTGTTTGCTATTTAGTGAGGAGGATGATCTGCTTCTCCGCGTTGTCCGATTGGTCCCCATGCACAATGCCTTGTTTGTTCTTGGTCTAATCTTGTCTTTGTTTTCGGGTCCCCTCGCGAAAATAGCGTCAGGGAACTCGAACACGTCTTACGGACAGGTTTGGTTTCAAGACGCGACATGAGGCTCATTCATGGACAAGTCTGCAAGTAGTTTTCCAGGGAGTCGACCCAAAGGACCGCTCGAATGGTGGAAGAAGGTTTGGAACGGAAAAGCATGGCTGATCGAAAGAAGAAAGAAACCAGAATGCAAATGCGATGAACTTGGGGATTCTTCGCACAATTACAGGAATCGATGTTCCTCTCCATGTGTCATGAGTTCGAAGGTCCCCCAGCTCCAGAACGGACTATATAGCAGTTGAGCGAAGGCCGGAGCCTGGCCCCGTAGAGGGATCAGAGGGCCTTGCCAGTGGCAGTGGTATAGCTCGCCGTGGAGCTGCACACACATTGACGCCGCCATTGAGATCTATCCTCGATTCGCCGCCAACGGAGCAGGGGCTCAAGCTTAAAGCCGCGTTATAACTTCGAATGTTCTTCAGAAAGTGGTCGCTCTTATCGTGATTCCTGTTCACTTCCACAGCCCCTTCAGAAGCTCTGGGTCTAGTTTCGAATGGCTAGACTGTGTCAAGCGACGAACAGTCGCTTCCTCCGTGCTGTAGAATAGCAGCTGAGCGAAGGCCGGAGCCTGGCCCCGCAGGGGGATCAGAGGTCGGCATGGAGCTGCACCACGTTGACGCCACCGTTAGGAGGTATCTTCGGTTCGCCGCCGACGGAACAGGAGGTCAATCTTAAAGCCGCCTTGTAACTCCGAATGTTCTTCAGAAAGTGGTCGCTCGTGTCGTGGTTGCCGGTCAACAAACTGACTGTGCGGAGTGTGAAAGTGACCGGGATCCACGATAAGAGCGACTACTTTCTGAAGAACATTCGGAGGTACAACGCAGTCTTGAGCTTGACCTCATCCTCGGTCGGCGGCGAACCGAGGATAGACCTCAATGGCGGCGTCAACGTGGAGCAGCTCCAAGGCGAGCTATACCACTGGCAAGGCCCTCTGCGGAGCAAGGCTCCGGCCTTCGCTCAGCTGCTATTCTTCAGCACGGAGACGACGAGCTCATCGAGTACAACCTGTTCGCCCCTATCTATAGAACGGCCAGGAAGCGCCCGGACGAGCAGCTCCAGCCGTCAGGCGAGGGTGACTACCAGCTTTCGCTGAATCTGCAGCTGCCCTTGGTGATGCAGGATAACCTGCCAGTCGTGGACTAGGTTGCGGGTGCGCCTGCAAGCGGGACATGATCGGTCCATCGTCTCGCCCATCGACATCTTGCTCGTCGAGTTGTTCGAGACGCTGCGTATTAGGGGGGCGTCGATTGTCCCGTTTCATCTATGGGCACGTTAGTAGGGGGAGCTCGAACCCTCGTCCAAGTTTGGTAGTTGATGTCTTCTACACCAGTGTGTTCTCAGCAGCCCGCGACGCAGAAGCCGTTGCCTCAGTTGCGGGCCTTGCAGGCGAAGAGTTCATCTTGACGTGATGGCTAGTTGGGAGAACTTGGGACGGATTCACTCATTGATTGATGGTGGAAGGATGATGGGTGATGAAGGATCTTCTTTGGCCCTGCATGCTACATAACCGCATCTAGTACATAGGTACATATGTATGTACATTGGTGAAGGAGGACCCACCTTGTTCGTTGTTTGGCCCACGATGTTTCATCGAGTTTCTCTTTCCGGTTAATCATCCACCTACCCCTCATTTGCTAGTT
>QEQW01000726.1:0-12748 GCA_004016085.1 Claviceps quebecensis
GCCATTTAAAAAAAAAAAAAAAAAGAGACATACTGTTAGTCGGCGCGGGCTTTTCTCGTCAACTTGATGCACATCGCGTCCTCACATTGGGAGAATGTCAAATTTCGCTCACTAACATACATTAGGTACATACGTGATCGATATGCAGAGTGGACATGCCTCACTCATTAGGTGGATACAGCCTCATGCCCGTGTCTCACCCGCCCTGCAATAGCGATACGCAGCGGACCTACACCGGTTACGGACCCGTCATCGAACGTACACCAACACGCATCAAAACTTTGGGCACGTTGCTGTATTTTAAAAGTAGCCCCCCTATGTACTGAAGAAGAAGAAGAAGAAGAAGAAGAAGAAGAAAAGGTATAGCATCTCTGCTCTCAAAAATGTGAATAAAAGACAAATAGAAGCCAGATATGCTGACAATCTTGCAACTCGATTTTTGAGCCAACATCTCTGGAGCCTGCCGGAGATGGCAAGATTGCTTCCCCTCCAGTCAAGAAGAAAGTGCAAGAAAAAAAAAGGACATGCAACTCAAATCAGCAACAATGTTCAAGACCTCCTCCTCTTCACTTAACCCAGCTTGGCGACGCCATGGATGTGGCGGGCAGCGTGGCGCCGGTGTCCAGGTGCCACAGCGGGTGGTGCACTTGTAGGTGTAGCTGAGGCGGCGTTACAGCCAACTGTGCAGGTTGTGTATACTGTGACAATTTCCTCTTCCCAGATCACCTCGGTCACAATGTTCCCGTTGGTAATGTACTGAGTGCTGAAGTCGCTCACCTGAGGACCAGGAGTCGGAGTGTGGGAAGGTGTGGTGGGCTGGGCGTTCAAATTCAAGGCTTTGACAGCGTCCAAAGGCTTTCCATTGGCAGCAGGTCCCGAGGGCTTCACTTCTTTGAATGCCTGGCCGGGCAAGGGAGATGCAGGATTAGTAGGCCGCTCGCCAGGGTTATAGGGGAGGTCCGCCGGCTTGGAGCTGGTGGGAACCGGCTTGCCCTTGCCTGGGCCGTGCTCATGTGGCATTTCACCAACGTTAATGCCACCAGGCAGGATCGCCATGGGGCCAGAGACGTCCTCCTTGGCGCAGGTCTGAGGCAACGGGTTCTTCATCTTGCAGCTCGTGGCCGTTGCTTCATCAACCACGTGGAAGAGAGGGCAATCTTGAATTCTTCCAGAGTCGTTGGTGCAGGTCTGAATGGCGCTCTGAAGGAAATCGGGCTCCCAGCCGGTGACGAAATCACCGTGCAAACCATAGCCTAGGCATGTCAGTACGTACCAGTTGAAGGGGACCTTTGTTGTGACTCATGCCACTGCTCAGATGCTTGTGCGACTCACCAGTAGTATCGCCGTTGGAAAGGACGTAGCGGCCGTTGCGGTTCTTGAACACGGTGGTATCCCAAATGATCTCGAACAGCAAGCTTGGCACGCGCACGGGGTGGGTAGATTTGCAACTTCCATCCATGACCAGATCGGGATACGCCATGTGGTCTTTGTGGTTCTCGCTGTCGAGGTCCCTGCCATTCCAGCAAGATGGGAACATGAGTTCAAAGCGCACACCGTTGGCACAGTTGGCGTCAAGATAAGACTTGTCGGGGAGCTTATGGCGGTACAAGGTGCCTTCGGGAGCTTTGGCGTAGTTCAAGCAGTTGAATCCAATAGCACGCTGTTCCAAAGCACTCTGAGTGGTCTGGCCGAGACCAGCCCAGTCTGACTTTGGCGGGTCGGGTTGGCTTGGGTCACCGACAGTGTATGTTCGTCTAGTATTACTGCCTGCCACCATCTGGAAACCCTTGGGGAACGCGGTGACGTTCTTTCCGTACAGAAGGTAGTACCTGATCAAAACTCTTAGCCCAGCTCATCGTAGAAAGCAGGCGCAACGGCCAGGAGTGAACATTTGCTTACGCCAACATGCCGCCGACTTGAGGGACGAGCGTGAGTTCGTGAGTGGCGGCATCTTCAAAGTAAAGTGCCGGGTGCCAGTACGCAGACATGTCCTGCGTTACTCTGCATGAAGTGCAGTCACCATTCATGAGACCTGTCGAGTCGGAGCTGGCAGAGATACCTACAAGACGCAGGCTCTGTTAGCCTCAATTCGCAGAAAAGAAATCGACTGCCATATACGACGCAGCAGAGAGGCAGACACCGGTACAGTTCGCCCAGCCATTTGATATGCCAAATGATTGGCAGCGCAAAGGTCGTCTAGTCGAGGCGGATGCCCAAGGGGAGTAAAAGAAGTACATACCATTTGATCCATGAATGGCGTGTGCATGTGGAGAAGCAGTACCCGGGTTGACAATGGGATCTATCCGTGCGACGCCAACACGGCCAGGACACTCCATGCGCCAGAAGGCATGGACGCCTGCAATGAGGCCAGCGGACAAGGCCACGTGCTTAAGCATCGTGAAGAGCTGTCCTGCAACAATGTGCAAGAGAGCGGCGAAATCGGTGTAAAGGGAGCGTTAGTTGAAAGGAATGGACGGCGTGGTGATGCTATCTAGAGCAAGAGTGTCAGTACTAAGTAGAGACCGTTGGCAAGAGTTGTTTGAAGACGATTGATTCGGGTCCGTGCAAAACAAATATGCATGGAAGACGATAACGATGGCCAGAAAAGGAAAACAATGGAAAGGACGACTGGACGACAATGGCCAAGCACACCGCCTCCTGCATCGCAGCTGTTGGACGCAGGGGCGAGGCTCGCAGTTGGCAGTCAGCTGCAGGCGGTTGTCGCTTGTTACACTGTCAAGTGTACAATATCAATCTTGGAGTTGCCGCATGATGCGCCAAGTCTGTGACGTAGAGGCCCTGGCACTTGCGAGGAGAGCCTTACAGCTGACGTTGAAGCAGCACCTGGCTGGCTTACCGAAGACGTGGAAGATTGTGCCAGATTTGGATGCGCTGCCACTGACGGCTTTCAGACTTGATGCAGTCGAAGCAAAAAGTCAACTTGATGTGAAGAGGCCGTAGGAAAAGATTATCTGGTCGCCCATAACATGGGAATAACCAGACATCTTCTTCAAGCAACGTCACAAGCCCGTGTCCCGCTTCCCCAAGAATGGAGGCAAAAGTATCACCAGCCCCGCCATCGCGATGAGACTTTGAATTCCAACGCGAGGCACTATGGCGGGCCGTATTCCACTGGCTGCACCAACGTTTGAACGTGGAGGTGGCTGGTATTACAAGTCGCCGCTCGCAACTGAATGGTCTGGGTCTGCATTTCGGGCAAGTCGGGCCAATGTTGGTGTTTTCCGGTACAGTCAGATGGCCGTGACTCGTCGGTTGTCGGCTGTCGGCGACTCGGCCTCGGTTTCGTTGCACACGGCTTCCTCCACGCTCATGTAACCGAAAACCACGGCCAGCTCACTTGAGCTCAGAGGACAGAGGAATAGAGGATGGGTCTCTAGACTTCTTCCAAGTCTCATGTACGCAGTGTCCGCGAACCATGGAAGCCTGTTTTATTCGGACTCGTTTATATGCCGGGGATGCGGGGTCCATATCGTAGATCCAGACAAGAAGAAAAGGCATTCTGCCATTCTGTATGTGCTTACCTAAACAGCTTGTTGCCGGTTTTGCGAAAAAGTCGAGAGAGCGAGCACAATGCGGAGAGAGCCTGTTACTTCAAGTATCAGGAGGAAAGGTGAAAGAGCAATAAAATAGGACGTGCGACAGAAGCTATGCGCGATAAGCACAAAGAATTGAGTTGGGCAGAGATAAGGAGTGTGTGAACGTCAAGAACGGCTCGTATAGTACGAGGAGAGAAGAAAAAGAGGTGGTCAAGCTCTGTAGGGAAAAGGAGTGTGTGTTAAAGGAGTGGAAGGGTGTGGGAAAGAGGAGGGCTTCATGACGGCAGACCGCGACGTGGACATGTCCAAATTTTGGATGGCGGATCCTAGGCGGGGAATACTGTAGGCAGTGGGCACAGTGAACCTTCAACCAGGCACGAACTGCTTACTACAGCGCACCCAAGAAGCGCACGACTCGGGCACAATCTGATGTCACACCGTCACGACTCACCGGCTTTAGGACTTGTGCATGCACTTTGTTCTAACTTCTTACTTCTGGGGGGGTAATCAATTGGCAGAAGGCTCATGTTGGCTGCCAAATCACAGCAATTTTAAGGATCAATACGTCAATGTCCCGATACGACGGCATGCGCAGCGCTGCGCTGGCCCTCCCCGAGCACCTTGATCAAGGTAGCCTTTGGTAGGTAGGCATGTAGATAGTATGTAGGTACAGTACCTACTGTAGGGAGAACGAGGGCGCTGGTGACGTGCAACTGCATGCTTCAGCCAAAGACACTGTTTCTTGTACCTGCAGGCTGCACTGCACATTCACTTTGTAACGGAACACGCAGCCGACGACATCGAAAAGGGATGATCACAACGCCAGCAAGGGAGGCTGGTAGAAAAAAAAAATTGAGGAATCCATCAATCAATGGAAGAGGGGAACAGGTCGACAGATGGCATTGACGACAAGTGTATTGGGCCAAGGACTTGTCGAATTGCAGGCAGCTAGCCGATACGGGCCCTCTCTTTAGCAAGGGCGTCGTCACTGGTGTGGTCAGAACAGGGATGACACGGGACAAGGGTTCTTTTTTTCCCTTTGGCTTTCGCTGGAATCCAAAGCTCAGACGGGCTGGGAATTCGATAGGATTCCCTAACCAGTCACCCCCAGCCAGCAAAACAAGCACATTCTCAGCTCGTCAGATCGTCATCAGGCAGCCAGCAATCAAGTCTGCCTAGTGGCCACTGTCGCCAAGTCAAACCGAAATGCGTTCAATCTGCGCGACATGACTGTCATGTGTTGCCACTTGCTAGTACATACTCCGTACATAGGTACATAGCTACCTACCTGGTACCTACCTACTCCGTGCGGCGTGATGTGAGTGGAGTGGGGCGGCACTGCGCGCGGCATTTTGATTCTCACGTCTGATTCTGCCAAGCGCAATGTGTCTGGAGGAATCAGTCCATGCCGTTTGCCAGCACGAGGGCTCTTTTTATCAGAGATTGCATTTTTACTAATTATTCGCCAACGCCGCCAACCGACCGCCTTGAGCAGAATGGCCGCGGCTGGGGCTTGGGCCGTTCTAAAATGACGCAGCTGCGGAGCCTTTGCCCCTGAAAAGCCTCTGTGCCCTGTGAATGGTTCCTGGTGCCTGGTGGTGCCTGACCGGTGACAGCTGCCCACGAGGATTGGTGCGACAGAAAATAGACACGATGAGGCGGCCATGTGCACAATATGTACCTATTTCTTGTCACGATGCTTACCACTTACACTGTATGATAGCGGTGCCTCAGCACTCAGCACTCAGCACCTGTGCCATGAGGCCCATGACCCCCCGAGTCCCCTGGCCCTCAACAACAATCGCTTTCCCGCCCAGATGAAGAGATGACGGCCTTGCAACGAAACAAGATGAAGATGGACCGATTTGATGCCAGGGGCTCAGAGAGCGCGCGGCTCCACCATCGTTCCCCGGACTTGAAACGGCTCTGAGACGCTAGGCGTGAGACAGCAGCCAATCGCCGCGACGCACTGCTCAACTTCGTCCGGAAAGCACCAGAAGCATACGGATTCCGTAGACCCGCCCGCCACTTGAACGCCATTGTTTGTTCTAACTTCTATGCACTCCGTAATAGGTAACTTCTAAGTTCTGGGGTCGTTGCCGGGGCTGCCCTGTGCCCTGCGAGATTTGGGACGAAAAGCTTGATCGCTGATCGATGCGCCCGCATTTGTCTGCAGTCAGTGGTCCGTGGTCCGTGGTCACCAGTACGGAGTATAATTAGGTATGTATCTATCGACCAGTGTTCGTGTTGATGGCCGCTTCCGGCGGCTGTCATCAAAACCGTTGAAAGTCACATAGACAAGTTATGTACAACCCCCGCCGCCGTAACCCTCGCGCCTGCCGATTTCATCCAAAACGTTAAAGTCGGGTGTAATCTGAATGGCCACATGGCCACAAACGAGTTTTCCAGAAGCCAGGGTTACATTTCCGATATCATTGTTGACGTTTTCCCCGGAACAAAGTCTTCGCTTTATTGTTCTTCCCGGTGGGATGGATGTGTCATTCGAAGACTGATTGGCTTACGAGTCCGGAGTACTCCGTATTCGTATCCTAGGTCTGTGGCCACTTCCATCGCAACAGTGATTATCCACCTGCATACATATCAACATGTGCGTGGCCTTACGGATTGTGCGCAACAAGCTGCAAACAGACGCAGAAGGAGACAAATGGCCGGATAGCGGTCAACAATGCCAAATTAAGCCACCTCCGCGGCAAGTTACGATGGGCGTCATGAACGAGGTTCCAGAGTCCACAGAAAGACCTAGGGAATGAATGGAAGGGGACGAGATTATGCACATTACGCCTAAGTTCTAACGCAAGCGATATGTTGTAACTTGTAACCTGTACATACCATGTGGGGGTTCCTCTCGAGAGTCGACACCGCCAATACGGAGTAGGTACTCCATGCATTTCGCTTGTTTTTGGTTGTTTTTGGTAAGCTCAGGGTCGTTTGTTGGCCAGCTTCGTGATGCGCCTGGCGAATCATTGTCCAGGACAACTGCGGATCAACGGGCCGTGAAACAATCTCACGGATCACGAAGCAGACAATGCTTCTGAGCCTTGAGGCCACTCCGTCTGGTCTGTACGAGAATAGACTCCTGCATTCATGTGTTGCCAGTTGGGACTTGGCGTCCTTTGACGGATCATGGGTTATTGTTGATAGATGGTGTGAGGTTTTGGCTCGAGTGACGTGATTTTGCGGCCGTGACTAACATGACTGTTTCTATTTGTGACATTGTGTCGCACTCATGGTCGGAGTCATGGAGAGCACGTTTTCTGCTGATTTGATCTCAGACGAGATGCTCACGGTGGACTGTGCGGTCCAAGTGCCACGGGACAAGTTTTCGGCACAGCCCAAGTTCGATCGAACATCTTGTAGTAACGTCATTCTAGTTTTGCGTACCTCCAATTCCAAACTCATGTGATGCTGCTGTGGCAGTGCTGTCCATGACTCCATGGAGAACGAATTTCGGCATACAGCTACAGGGTAGGATCCATTTCAAGATGCAAATAATGGGAAATAAATTGCTTCTAATGATGCATACATGCTTTGCTGTGAAGTGAACAAAACTCCTGCAGCAATTTACGGATACTTTATCGTTCAAGTCTCTTAGAAGGAAAACATGACCGCTGAGATTCAAGTGGCCATGTTCTCGATGGTGTCAGTGAAGTAGGAGCGTGATCTGGTCATGTGACGGAGCGGCATCGGGAATAGCACGCATCTACCGAGTATGTAAGCCACGCGTCACAGTGCCGAGTACCTGCAGCACACCACGCTTCACCAGAGACAAGAGATCGCGACAAGGTGCTTCTGCCGCAACGGCGCCATACCATGCGTTGAGCTGCGAGCGTCACCAGTAATGATTGGCGAAAAAGACATCCGCACGAGCTCTCCACGATGGACGATCTTTCCGGCCTGGACTGGTCTAAACCGACGGGCTCGCAGCCCAAAGCATCATACAACCTCATGACATCCAACGCATCCTATCCTTCCCTACAACCAACGCCATCGCCTGTTGATTCGGGCCACAGTACACCCACCTTGCCCGGCGCCGCGAACTCCGTCTCCGCCAAAGCTGCCGCGAATCCCGCCAAAGACAGCTTCAGCAACTTGCTGAGCCTGTCCGGGCAGTCCAAGCCCAAGCAGAACCTCTCTCTCGCCGAACGACAAGCACAGCTCGAAGCCGAAAAGAGGAAGAAGGAGGAAGAAAAGAGACGGCAGACGGAGGAACAATTCGGAAGTGCTCAGCAGTGGGATGCTCTGGGCTCGCGCGCATTCACGCCTAGTCCCCAAATCGTGGCTCCCGTCGTTGGCAGTTCAAGCCAGGAGCAGAAAGACGATGACGACTTGTTTGCGGCCTTTGATAAAGATACGAAAGTAGACAATGCAAGTCACTACCCGCCGCCCGAGAGCCGACAGTGGGCTTCTCCAGTCGAGAAGAAGGGTCTGGATTTGACGAATCCGAGCGCCTGGGATACTGCCACGGCTGGCCCGACCGCGCAAACCAGCCTACATGTAAACGGCTTCGATGACGATGACGATCCGTTTGGGTTGGGCGAACACGCGACGTCGGCAGCGACCGCAGCTGCAGCGTCGACACCGACAGATGATGATGATGACTTTCTAGGAGACCTCGCAAAACCCGTCGAGGAGATACGGATGCAACAGCAACAGCAACGGGCAGCTGAACCTGGGAGATTGGCCGAAGAAGCCGAGTCAAGCTCGTCGGAAGACGACGCCGTGCAGTCAAGAGCGCGAGAGCAAGGGTCCGAACGAACTAGTGGCGCAAATAAGGAACTCGACCGAGCTGTCGCGCACCTTGTGGACTACGGCTTTTCTCCCGAAGACGCTCGCCGAGGCCTCCGGCAGAGCGGCTCCGGACTCAACGTCCAAGCGGCGGCCAACTGGTTGCTAGATGATGCTCACAGAAAAGCCAAGGAAAAGGCTCTCGGGAAGAACGGCGCCACGGGGACCCATCGAACAGGCGAGCAACCTGAGCGCAGAGCTACGGGATCGTCAGCTAGGAGCGCAGACGCTGATTTGGCAAAGTCCGCCGCAGCTGTGGGCAGCACGCTGTTCAAGACAGCAAACTCGCTCTGGAAGACGGGACAGAAAAAGATGCAGCAAGCAGTGGCAGAATTTCAACATGATGGGGGGGATCCGAATCAACCCAAGTGGATGCGTGGTGCCGTAGGAGAAGAGCGGAATCAGGATACGGGACGCTCTCGCGCAGAAGCAACTGATGAAGCTCTGGCTCTCGAGTCCGGGGACCGACCAAGCCAGAGCCGAAGCAGCAGCAATCGGTCCAAGGCCGGTTCCGGGCTTGACCGGCAACAGACTCACACGACATCATCATCGCTCGCGGCGCCCTCGTCAGGTCTCCAGAGCCGCAACAGTCCAGTGCCTCGATGGCAACAACAAGCGACAGCTGGCATGTCGGACGCGCGGTCCAGGCTGGGTCGGATGAAGGCAGACGACGACGACAATTTCTCCAGTTACGTGAGCGCTAGTCGACGAAAGAAGACGGCGCCAACTCCGACCGCATCACCCAAGCCTCAAGGGCCTGAACCTGACCTGCTATTCAATACTAAAGCCCCCGAATCATCGTGGTCCATACCCCAAAGACCTGCACAACGGCAAACGACGCCCCTCACAAGACAACCCCAAACCGCTCCGCCGAGTTCCAGAAAGTCTACCCCAAGACCCCCTCGCCATATCCCCCCCATCGATCCCGCAACGTTGCAAGCATCTACCAAGCACCGTCTCGAGGGCACCGCATATTTCAAGCGCGGCGACTACGCAACAGCTCACTCATCTTACTCCCGGGCACTATCCCTCATCCCCACCGGCCACCCCCTCATGATTGTCCTCCTCACAAACCGCGCCCTCACGTCTCTCAAAACAGGAGATACTGACCAAGCCATCACTGACGCAGACGAGGCTCTGGCACTCATCGGCCCCACAAACGGCAAGGACGAGAGCGTACCCGTCCGCGGAGAAGACGGCAGAGACGAACCCCGAAGCATGACGGAGCTGTACGGAAAAGCCCTGACCCGAAAAGCAGAAGCCCTCGAACAACGTGAGAAATGGGCTCTCGCGGCCTCCGTATGGCAGCAGTGCGTCGAAGCCGGCGTAGGGGGCGCCACCGCCATAAGAGGTCGTCAGCGATGCCAGAACGCGCTGGCGCCGAAACCACCCCAGGCCCAATCTAAGCCAGCGAGACCAGCCCCCTCCAAGGCTTCTTTCCGTGCATCAGCACCATCGGCACCGCAGAAGAGTTCAGAGGCCGTGACCCGATTACGAGAAGCCAATGAAGCAGCTGCGCGAGAAGACGATGAGAAATTCGCGCTGTCGGAAAAGGTGGATGCCAAGGTCTCGGCGTGGAGGGATGGGAAGCGGGATAATCTGCGGGGCTTGATTGCGAGTTTGGATCAGGTGCTTTGGGAGAATAGTGGGTGGAAGAAGGTGGGTTTGCATGAGCTGGTGATGGCGAATAAGGTGAAGGTTTCGTATATGAAGGCGATTGGGAAGACGCATCCAGACAAGGTATTTCTCCGCTGCGTTTACTTGACCTACCAGGAGCGCATTTCTTTTTATCTCATTTCAGCCCGTTTTCTTTCTTCTTGTTTGTTTTTGTTTTTGTGTTCTTTCTTTACAAGCCACCCACTGTTGCACGTGGTCCGCCTAGCCTAGATACTAACATGATTTGTGATGTAGCTTCCTCGAGATGCGGATACGGAGATACGGCTTGTTGCAGGGCTGGTTTTTGCGACGCTGAATGAGAGCTGGGATAAGTTTAAGGCGGATAACGGGATGTAGGAGTCATTTCTGGGGTTTGTGGTACCTTGGTGAAGAGGTATGTCTGGGCTCGACTATGTCTAGGCTCGTGGAGCAGCATAGATGCCAATGGAGCTGGGGGGGGAGAAGATAGGTTGGGGGGCAGAGAGATGGAGTCACAGGAAGTGCATAGAGCATACTATCGCAACATCATTACAAAAGGGAGAAAGGGGAAAGAAATCAATGAAAACAAAGCATTCGCAGTCCACTCCTCGCAAGGCAGCCGTGATGAAACAATGACGTTGTGTGAGAGGTGCTAACCAACTCCAACGAATCGAGAAACTGGTCGAGAACTTTTGAAGCAAGAAGCATGAATGGTACAAGAGTAGCAACGTGTTACACTGCATTTTCACCCTCTAAAGCCAAGATTGATCAGCACGCTAGAGTATACCTATAGTAGCGTGATGAGGCAAACGAGCAGCGCGAGATGCCTGCCTCCCGGCCACAAAGACACAATGATAGAGGTATCTTTTCAGGATGCAAACACTCCACCAAAGCGCGGAAGCACATCCAGCTGTCCGATTCTTCATATAAAATTTCCATGAATGAAAGGAAGAAAGAAAGAAAGAAAAAAAGAATACATATATGTATCGCGGTCCGCAGTATACCACCCCCTAGAGGAACAGCCCGCGCGCCACACAGATCAAATTATACAACAGCGACTGCAACATCCCCAAGTAAATACATGGTCCCAGTCCCAGTTCCAGTCCCACAAGAAACAAAACACCAAAGCTCCAAGCCGCAATGATAAGTAACCTCTCACAAGCCCAACATCCTCCTCACCCCATCCCGAACCTTCTTCTCATACTCCGCCCTCCTCTCCCTCCACATCTTGGCAGCCTCCACATTCGCGGGACTCTCATCATTAGGCTCCGCAAGCATACTCATTACAGAAATGAGGATCTTTTCGACAGATTGGATCGGGGACCATCGCTCCGAGGCGTGTTCGTAGTGGTTTGGGTCATCGCCCGGGGCGTGCAGGATGGAGATGCAGACGAGGCCGCTTGGGTAGACTGAGGAGAAATCAACCGGTGAGTATAACTATGCGCTTCTTGTGGACGTTTTTTTTTCTTTTTCTGCAAGGTGGATGAGGTAGCGGAGCTGCCTGCATAGAGCCTCGAACCAAAATTCCCGAACGCTTGTCCGAGGTTTCAAGTCCATGCTCTCGAGTCTCGAGTCCGATCAGATTCATCCATCTTCTTTCTGCCAAGTCTGCCCTCGTTCTTTGATTTTTTTTCTTGCTTTTCCCTTTGTCTCTATCTTCTTGTTTTTTCTGAGCAAACGTTATACTTTTCATCTTCCCTCTTCTCTTGAGGACGGACGACTCCCTCAGGCCGCTCGGTCAACTCACTGCCCCACGCAGACCTCCGTACACATACATACCATTCGGATGCCATATATCCCCCACAAACTTCATCGTCGGCGGCGCAAGCGGATAATCCTTTGGAAACTTCAGCTCCGCGGGGAAAACGCCCCCCTCAAAGGGCGTACCCTCTGGGCCCTGGATGAGGCACTCCCAGTGCAGGAGGTCGTCTTCCGAGATGGGGCCTGCGGTGATGCCATCGGGGGGTTCGTTTGTTAGGGCGCGGTATTCTTGGAGGAGGCGGCGGTGGGCTGTAGATTGTGCCATGGTTCTGGTTTGCGTTCCCTTTCTGGGGCGTAGTACGGTGTGTATTTATTTCCGTGTACGTATGTTTTCAGAGAGGAGGGCTGGGGGTTTTGCGGGCGATGATGCGATGCTGGTCGGATCGGCGGTGACGGAATGGCGGATACCAGGTACCTATAGTGTCGTCTTGCGACTTAGAGGTACAAAGGTCTATAGGCCATATTTGGGCTCCCCAACCTCAACGATCTGAGACATCAACATCTTCTATATCCGGTGTGGTGTAATGGCTATCATACTGCGCTTTCAAGGCAACTTCAAAGGTTCCGCAGGGACCGGGGTTCGATTCCCCGCATCGGAGACTTGTTTTTTGGCATCCACTTTGTTTTTTTGGCTTCCCAAGTTCCCTAGCCCTCCACCCAGAACTTGTTCTTCCGTAGATTCCGTACTCGTGGGTGTTCTTTTCCAAAGGTTACACCCACGGGCCACGACTCACGAGTAGTGGTAAGCCGTAAACGACTGCTCAGCACTTCAAAAGTTGCACGATTTGCACGAATTTACGTTTTTAGTCACGTGATCCCCCACCACTGGAGCCGTGGCCCTTCCACTGCCAAGTCCACTGGAAGTCCGCTGGAAGTCCACTGGCACAGCTCTCACACTTCCGTTTTTTCGTTTTTCGTTTTCCGTCACCGCATCGTTCCCTCTCGAGTCTCGCAGTCTCCACCGGACATTCTACTGGCCATCTCTGTAA
>QEQW01000727.1:0-12744 GCA_004016085.1 Claviceps quebecensis
CTGCACTGTTTAGGCCCCACTTGGCGTGGTCAATCGATGGTACAAAAATCGTCGGATGGTACGCCCCACGGGTGGCGATGGTACATTTAACGATTACCTCGGGAGGGACCTGCCATCGACGGCTTCTACGGAGTATGTACAGTACCTATGTACGGAGTACAACGGAGGACACATGTACATACATACGTACATACTCCGTACATATGTATAAATGTACTTCCAAAAGTTTTCCCTTCAAAGCTGACCCTCCGTGGTTGGAAATGGCATGTTTGGAGTGTCAGCAAACGCAATCTGGCAGTAACAACCCCAGCGAGCCCTCGCGCATGATCTCCGATATCGGCATTTAGGCCAGCTTTGTATCCTCGACCTGCAAGGAAGAAGTGCCGTTATCAAGTTCGCCAGATACACTCAGACCTCATCCAGGTACCTAGTATTCTCCCTGTACTCCAACATCCATGTATCATGTTGAGCAATAGAGTACAGAGTAAAGGCTCAAGAGTATTTTTGTCGTCGAAGCTTAGTTTCTAGCCATTCCTTTTTGTACCGAAGACGGTAGACTCCTATGGTCTACATGCATACTACATCTCACCTAGACCAGCCGCCCGTTTCACGTCTCCTCGAGTTACCAGCTGGTCCAGCCCTACTGCGCTATCTTACTCAAGACACCGATACAAAAGCAATAGGTAGTCAACTGTCCTTGAAAATCTCAATATGCGGTAGACCCAGCTTTTATCGACCCTTGTCAAACATGAACCATCGTCCATCATCATCAACTAGGTAGTCATCGATAAGTCCGTCAAGGTCTCTGCATCTATCTACCTGTCCTGGTCTGAAGCGGTCCTATCTGGTCCAAAAGCAATAATGTGCCCAAGAGACCACCGTCTCCTTCTTCACGTAGCTTGGACTGAGCAATGAGGAAGAAAACACCTCGGCCTATAAGTCTCATGGATACACGGCATGAAGCTGGAACTAACTTCGGGGGTGCCTTGTAGAATTCAAAAACGTCTATTCCAAGACCCTACTCCGTACATCTCACTAGTGCCTGCCCCATCACGAACCCTCCAAGCCCTCACGTATAAACACGTGTTTTATATACAAGACCGTCACTTCTCATACCAACAACCTCACATATCCAACTCCCCCATCCCCCTCTCCCTCACCGCCCCCTGTACCACCTCCCTCACCCGCCTCACAACTTTCCTCCACGCCTCCCTTCCCCCTTCCGGCCTCCCATCCCCCTCCACCACAAGATCCAACCACCGCACAAGCACAACCACCTTCTCCAAGTCCCTCTCCTCCTTCACAACCTTCCCCAGATACTTCTCCAGCACCGCCA
Source organism: Claviceps quebecensis (assembly GCA_004016085.1). Classification (NCBI taxonomy): domain Eukaryota; kingdom Fungi; phylum Ascomycota; class Sordariomycetes; order Hypocreales; family Clavicipitaceae; genus Claviceps; species Claviceps quebecensis. The sequence goes on from QEQW01000727.1 coordinate 1,337, forward strand.
CATCCCCCTCATGCGGCCCCTCCTCCTGCGTCTCCGAATGCCACGCATCAATCATATCCTTCACCTCCCTCGTCGAAGTAATCCCCGCGCTCGAAAACGCAATCTTCCTCGGCGGGCCCGGAAAAAGAATCTTCTTGGGACCATATGTCCTCGCCGCCGCCGCTGCCCCTGCCCCTGCACCTGCACCTGCACCTACTCGGCCATCCGCATCAAGAGTGAGTCGTTTCCGGCCGTTGTGTAGGGCATCTAGCCCCGAGCGGAGAGCCATCTTTCGACGGCGGTGGTCGGCTACGACTTCTTTGCGTACATCTTCGGGTAGTTCGGCTAGAAATTCGGGATCTAGCTCTTCCATGTCCGCGGGGGTTTCGTCGTCGCCTTTCCGGAATTTGGTTTGTATGACGCCGGCTTGAGCGTCGCGGTGGCGCTGTGCTTTGCTGAACATGTTGCGTATGCCGCGTGCGTTGCTCCGTTTGGTTGGTGTTGTTTGTTTTCTTGCTTGGGCGGCGGGAGGAGGGCGGGGGTCTCGCCTAGGGGACTGTGGGGGGTCGGGTTGTCGTCCGTAAGTCGCGAGGACCTCGGCCTGGACGTCTTTGGGTAAGGCGTTGAATACTTCTGGGTCGATTTGGGAGGGGAGTTCCTGGATGCGGTTGGGCATCTCGGGACGCTCGGGACTTTCAAGTCTTAACATGGGCCGGGGGGCGGGGGAAGGACTTGTGCGTCGTTGTCGTTGCTGGTTCATGAGCTTGCTCCTGATGTCGTGTGGGAGTTCAGCTATCACCGCTAGATCAGGGTTGGTCGGCATGATGAACTGGGTTCCCGATACGTTGAGAGGTGTCTGAGCTTTGGCATCGTCTTGATTAGCTCTTGAAAGAGCCATGGCTGGATGGACTTTTGCTTTGCGAGGCGTCTTGGGGTCTTCGGCAATGGGATCATCGTCCAGACGGCGGCTTCCTGTTTTCTTGGGCTTCTCTGGACTTTCACTTTCGTCAATGGCCTCGACGCGCCCGCCACTTGAACGCCGTCTCACTGTAGCTGGAGCACGACCTGTCAAAGGATTGAAATTCAACATTCGCTGGCTGCCTTCAGGTTGTCCAGGCGTGGTGGCAGTGGTGACGGTAGTGGTGACCTTGATCGGCTCCAGCTTGGTCATCTGCACGCCTAGGCCTCGTAGATCGCCCGGGCTAAACTTGAACGATCGCAGAATGGATATTGCTTCCTTCCCAATCATCTCGCAGCTGTGCGTGGCGACTCCAAAGGTGACACTCTTGTTGAAGGTGTCGCATTTGCCGTGCCCTAGGTGTTTCGCTGGGTCCAGTGGCGCATCAAGCGATCGCCTCATGATTTTCATGGTCAAGTTCTTGCCTCGGACCTGTTCACTGACCAATCGCCTCTCCAGCTCTTTGCATAGATTGTATACAAACTCTTCTGCCTCTGGCTGACTGATAAAGCGGATGCCCCAGTTGACCTCGGCAGACACAGATTTCCTCGGCGGTTGCTCTCCAACATGGAGGCGATCAATCCCTCGGGCATAGTCTGCTAGCTTCTCGCCCGTCTTCGGGCCAAGGGTGTTTGCCAGCTGCTCCCTCGAGATGCCCCGAATATCCTTGACAAACTTGATGCCCAGCTCCTCTAGTTTGCCGCTAATGCTGTGAGCAACACCAGGGAGCTGCTCAACCGGCAGTTCACCAATGATGGCCAGGACATCCTCAGGCTTCAATTGAAACTGCCCAGCCGGCTTGGCTTTTCGAAGTGCGACCTTGGCTTGAAGAATATTGCCACCAATACCAACAGAGACATCGCATCCAGTCTTTATTTTGATGGCCTTTCGGAGCCCTGTAGCAATTTCGTCGGCCTTTTCTTGTTCTCTCCAAATACTGCCTTCCTCGAGGCCAACGCCCTGCGAGCCTGACGCAGAAAGAATAATCGACGTCGCATCAATCAATGCTTCGTCGATGCTGACGCTCTGTACTACGCCTCCCACTGACAACAGCGACTCGTAGAACAATCGGCTGGCTTCTTCGTACGCTGGGAAATCATACGGCAGGACTTTTAGTTCCGGACACAACTCTAGTGCTCGTTTCATCCACATGCCATTCTTGACACCAAACTCGCGAGCAGGATAGTTGCAGCTTGCAATCTCTGACCCAGGACCGGCACTGTGCGCCACAACCGTTGGCTTGTCGACGTACTGTGGGCTCTGTTTCAGCGAAACAGCACAAAAGAAACTGTCAAAGTCCACGTGCATAATGTACCGTCTAGATCCCTGCTTCAGCTTAAGTTTGTTCTGCGACAAGCCCCTTTCTGCTGCCAAGCGTTGCATCGACGACTTCAAGTTTGCCTTCCAAGTGGACAGATGGTGCAATCGGCTTTCCGAGTAGAACTGTTTCAAGAATTCTGGATTCGCCGTAGACGACTTTCGTAGCCGTGGATCCGACAATAGCCAAGCGTTATGCTCCTCAGAAGTCAAATTCTTGGGGGCTTCGGCTCTTGGAGTGGTGTCGTTGTGATGGACGGGTATATCAGGAGGAGGCATGTGTTTGGCCACCTGTTCCTCACGACGAGCCGATGCTCGTAAGCTTGGGCTGAGACGATCTTCTGCAAACTCAGACGCACCAGTACCTCGATCGACGCTTGATGCACTCTGCTGCTGACCTGGCAAGGCGCTGCCGGCCCTGAACTGGCTGGTGTAAAAGCTTTGATCAGTCTGCTCCCTATAACCACGCTTGGGCTCGGGAGTAGCTTGTGTAAGACCATATTCGCCACCCAATTTCAAGACCTTTTGTCTCGAGCCTTCATCCAACACGCGATACTCGCCCCAAGGGAGCAGTTTACCAGCGGCGACCGAGTCCACTATCCAGCTTGGCTTGACGATGCGATAGCGGTTGAATTCAATAGCTTTCTTTGGCGGCAGCGTGGAAGCAATAATATGAGTAGCCATCGTTTTAGAGTCTAGGTATTGGAGATACCCGCCGCCATGCTGCACGATTTCGCGATGAAGCCTGAGCAGATCGTGGTAAGTAAGGCAACGATATACTAGGACTTGCAGTACCAGGGGAACAAATCTTACACGTGAAGCGGGGGCTGAGTGTAGCCGGTGATGTGAGCAACTACTCCTTTGAAGATTTGGGGCTTGTCAGAGACAGCGCGCATATCGGCATCAAGGTTCTGGAGCTTGATCTTTTTGCGCCGGAAGTAATCTCCGAAGCCGCCAAAGGCGCTGCTCTCGTACTCATCACCCTCTTCATCGTCAAACTTGTGTTTTTCGATCCTCTTTCGAATTTGAGACGAGTTCTTGTCTAGTACGCTACCCATTGCGGAATGGTGGTTGATTTGCGATCGCGGGCTGAGGAGGCATGGTCTTGACGTTTCGACATTATGCGGCTAAGCCTGGACGCATGGAGTTGGTAGTCCGTATCAGTTATCCAAAAAAATAGAAATACAAACGAAACTGAGGTCTCCGTCTACTGGAAAGGTAAGATGAACAAGCTACCGAGAATTGCAGCTGATGTCGGATGCGACAATGCCGTAGGACCGCGTCATTGTCTCTCTGACGCGTTTGCGCGCTGAACCAGAGAGCGCAAATTTCAAGTGGATCCTCAGTGCTCACTGCTCACAGGTTCCAGGTACATACGTGTACACACTGTATGCACACTGTATGTTGACTTGTGGTGCTGCTGCAAGTTGCAACATCGAACTTTGAATGTCGCGTCTCTGAACACGACATTGCGCGAGACCATCCAGCAGCACCGGCGCTCAAATGAACGCCGCCTGCTGCAGGCACCATCATGAACAATGAGCAGTTTCGCAAGCTGATGCTCGCCAACTCGGCATCCTCAAAGTCAAAACATGGCCCGTCTTCACCAAGCGCAAAGCCTGCTACTGGCAGCGCAGCACTTGGGTCCCGACAACGAGCCAGCATCCCCATGACGCCGCGCTCTGTGGGAGGAGCGCAAGCAGATTTTGCCCGACAACTTGCCGAACGCGGCCAGGCAGGCCAGCCGCCGAGCAAGAAGTTCAAAACCTCAGCCCCCAGAGGTGTCAGGCTGGGCCAAGGCTATGTTGACCGGGCACGAAGTCGCGAGGAGATGCAAGCGGACGAAAGAGAAGCCAGACTGAAAGCACTGGAAGAATCCTATCGAAAGGAAGAGATTGACAAAGAGACATACGAACAGTCACGATTTCAAATAGCTGGTGGTGACTTGGAGAGTACGCATCTAGTCAAGGGGCTCGACTTCAAGCTTCTTGAGAGAATCCGACGAGGTGAAGATGTCTATAACGAGAAATCGGCCATCGATACGAATACGACCCAATCAGAGGCCACGGCCGGCGAAGAGAATGTGGACGACGAATTCGATGAGCTGGAGTCAATGGACGTGCAAGCACCGGGAAAGGCAGCAACGGAGAAGAAGAAAAAGGGCCAGCTTTCTACGGTCGTGACGGGGAAAAAGAGAACGCGGGATCAGATCCTGGCAGAGCTCAAGGCAGCTCGCGCGGCAGCAAAGGCAGCAGCCGAACCAGCCTTGGGCGATCGATTTCGTAAAATCGGCACAACGCAAAAACTCGGCACCCGTATCGAGAGGGATCGGAAGGGTCGTGAGGTGCTCATCATTGTTGACGCAGACGGGCACGAGAAGCGAAAAGTCAGGAAAATCAAACCGGGAGAGGAGGAAGAGGAGGCCAAGAACGATTTGCCGATGCCAGACAAAAATGTCGCGCCGTTGGGAATGGAGGTTCCTGAGCAATTCAGAAAAGTCGAGGAGGCCGTTGTAGAGGATGATATTGGGGACGTAGACATCTTCGATCAAGTCGGCGACGATTACAATCCCCTAGCAGGCATGGACACATCCGACTCTGACTCAGAGGACGATTCGGAGAAGAAATCCCCGGCGCAGACGGAGGCGTCAAACAGCGACAAAGGCGACAAAAGCGCGTCCATCGATATGCCGCCGCCGCCAAAACCACAAAGCAGCACAAGAAACTACTTCCAAGATGCAAAAACTGGTCTCATCTCAGAAGAGGCAGCCCGCGGACCGGCCATGTCAGACCCCGCCATCATGGCAGCCATCAAGAAAGCAGCCACCTTGCGGCGCATCGAGAGCGACGACGACGCTGAGGCTCGCGAGAACGACAAGAAGGCTGAAGAGCGGCGGCAGAAGCTGTTGCAAAACGCTGCTCGTGATGACGTAGACTTGGACATGGGATTTGGCACAAGCCGTTTAGAGGACGAAGAGGACTTTGAAGATCACAAGTTGGCAGCGTGGGGGGACGAGGGCGGCCAGGGAGGGGACCGGGGCGGCAAACCACAGCGGAAGAGGGGACCCAAGAAGCGCAAAGGCGATGCGAATAATGCGGCGGATGTGTTGCGGGTTATGGAGCAGCGCAAGAAGTCATAGCATTGCTAGCATGTACCTAGCTCGAGGAATCGACATCATGTAAATACACCGTTTTTAAACGCAGCAACGCACAAGTACATCGGTTGCCTCGAGGACACGAGAAGTTACGTGCATAATGGCAGAACATTCGCATCCTCCTCGCTCGCTCCCCAAATACATACGGAGTACAAGTTGAAAAAGCCGCGGGAGTCTTTCGGGATTCGGGACTCGGCGCGGGTTGGACCCACTCCTCCACCACCCCGCACTGCGCAGAGTCCAGACAGCTCCTTCCCGACGCGCTTTTTAATAAGTTGGGTCGCGACGTCATGCCCAGGGGGCCAGGGGACATCATCCTGCGCGACGGGATGCAACCCAAGTCTTCTCAATGTCCGGAACGCCAAAAACAACGAAGTCAAAAGGAAACCTAGGACTCCAAAGCTCCCAGATTCTGTCCGAGGAACAGTCACATTCTCACACACAAATCCTCCACATCCGATACCTCCGGCATCTTTCCCTTCTCTGCCTCTCCTCTTTGACGTCCCCCGTTGTCAAGAACAGTCGATACATAGCTCTCCACTCCGTGGTTGTCAGTCCAAGAGAACAAAGAAGAAGCGCTGCAACTGGGCCAGCGCTCCAGCATTACACGACCTGCCGCCTCTAGAATTGCGAAGCATAGCCAGTTATCGTGTTTTGTTTTGTTGTAGAAGGCGAGACGCAGTATCCGAGTTGTTGCGTTGGTGAAAGCGGAGCGCATGGAAAAGATGGACGGTGTCAATGGAGAGTCGCCAGCCACTGTTCCGGTGCCCGTTTGGCTGGACTGCGATCCGGGTCATGATGTAGGTTTAGCTCAATGCTTATACGCCTGCTAGCTTCGTGTAGTGCGTGTTTTGGAGCATTAAGGGCTCCTCGGCCGTGTTCGCGGAATGCATGCAGACGGCTTCATAGATATAGATCCCCAGACTATTTCACTGACGGGTTTTTCTTGTTTCGTTTGCTTTCTTGGTGAACTAGGATGTGTTTGCCATACTCTTAGCCGCATACCACCCTGGAATCAGGCTGCTCGGCGTGTCTACGGTTTTTGGCAACGCCTCGTTAAAGTAAGTCTTGGTCCTGTCACTTCAAATTCATCATAATAATAAAACCAGAGATACATTCATTCATGCTGACATTTGCTCGGCAAATACAGCCACACCTCCTACAATGCCGCCTCTATCCTCACAGCTATTGGCAAACACAAAGAGATCCCGCTACACCGCGGCTCTCCCAAGGCCTTGGAACGCCCTGCTGTTCATGCACCCGACGTACACGGCGAGTCCGGCCTCGACGGCACCGATCTCCTGCCCAAACCGCAATGTGAACCTCTGGCCAAGCCAGCCGTCGAGGCCATGTACGAGGCCATCATGGCTCAGCCAGCGGACACGGCCTGGATCGTCGCCACGGGTTCCCTCACAAACGTGGGTGCTCTGCTGCGCAAGTATCCCGACGTGATTGCTCACATCCGGGGACTCAGCCTCATGGGCGGCTCAATTGGCGACGGCTTCTCCGACGCCGTCATGGGCATGGTGGACAACAAGAAGCGCATCGGAAATATAACGCCCTGGGCCGAATTCAATATCCTCATCGACCCGGAAGCCGCTGCCGAGGTGTTCCACAACGAAAATGTTGCCAAGAAGACCACGGTCGTGCCTCTCGATTTGAGCCACCAGGTCCTTGCGACGGATGAGGTGCGCAGTCTATTGCTGTATGGTCAGGACGAGGTACAAAAAGGACCGGGAAAGACGACGCTGAGAAGGATGCTCGTCGAGCTGCTGTATTTCTTTAGCAAGACCTATGCGTATGTCTTTCTGAGCCCCTGTTTGCATCATACCTCTGCTCCCCACATAGCCGTGGCGTTTACCACAATGTCCTAGCTCATGTGGACACTGACTATCATACAGTGACATCTTCGGCATCACCACTGGACCTCCTCTTCATGACCCCATCGCCGTAGCAGCCGTTCTTATTGGCACAAGTCACGAAATCTCCTTCCATGAATGGCACTCCGACAAGAGCGCTAGTCCTCCACATAAAGAGCGCTTCCAAGTCACAGTCATCACAGAGGGTACCTTTGAGGACGCCAAGGATGGGCATGCTCAGACGGGGCGCACTATTGCGAGAGTCCTGCCGCCTGGGGAGGAGGGGGTGCGAATACCACGGACTCTAGACGTGGATAGGTTCTGGAAGGTCACGGAAGAGTGTATTTCACGGGCGGATGAGAGGAATAAGGAGTTGGGCAAGGAGACTTGGTGATGCGTTGCGAACAAGCGAGGGGGTAACTGTTTCCCAGAAGGAACGCAAGAAGTGCCAGGAAGATGAAATTAGAAGGCAGTCACTTTATTTGATGGCGAGTTGCATTAGAGGCCCAGTTTCTGAAAGAACTCGGGTTGTATAGCGGCATTGAAGCCCTAGAGCCATAAGGTCGTTGCAATAGGCATTCATCCTAAGAAGAATAGAGAGAGATTATAGAAGAGGAAGAAACAAAGTGAAGATAGAATAATTAAGTTTATGTCTGACCCCAGTCTTGTGACTCTCCTCTGTACGCCTGCGTAACCCATGTGTCTTGAGAGGGAAGGAAGAAAAACAAGAGAGAAATAATAGAACACGAACAAACGCAAAAGAACAGAGGACCAGCAGCAAAGAACCGATAACGAAAGGGGTATCACGAAGAAGAAACGGCGCCCACATCGCTATGCTCTCAATCACACATTTACCTCCCCAGCCCTCGCCTCCAACCCCATCATCACCTTCAGACTCTGCTCATACGTCCACACAGTAACCGCCCCCGCAGGCGCAGACTTGACCAAACTAATAGGCAAGCCCTTGTACAGCCCCCGAAAGCCCTCCCCGCGCACAATACTGGCAAGCGCGCGCAGCGTACTCGAATACTCAGGTATGTCCCCATAGACATATTTCCCCCTCGTCGGACCCTGCACCTGGATCCTCTTCCGGACCAGATCCAGAGGAAACACTACCGTCTTGGCAAGCACACTGGCCATTACCCCAGCAGTAGCATCGCCGCTCCCCCACGGCATATTCAGCCCCGCGAGCCGCACCCTCAGGCCTTCGTACGAGACAAAGAACAATCCCATGTAGGGCACTATCTGGGCGAGTCCCGGACCGATGCCCCGAAAGAAGCCCCTCCGGCCTTCGTCGCGCCATATATCCCCGATGGCGCCCCGAAGGGAGCTGTAGATGCGGGTGCGGCCCTGAGCGGCGAACCTCGTGCGCAGAAGGTCGAGCGGATACGTAATCGCTGTGGCCAGTGCGCCGGAGGATGCTCCCGCGATGAAGCTCTCGGCCGCGTCGGGTAGCCGAGTGGGCAGGGCGGTCTGTAGAAGCATCGTCGTGGTGCGGTAGGTGCTGAACTGGAGGGCGGCGTAGCACACGTACATCAGCTCGGCGGGCACGTTGCCCTTCCACAGGGCCGTGAGGCCCTCATGCTTGAGGATGTGTCTGACTGTCGCGGCGGTGCCGAGGTAGGCGGGTGCGGAGTGTGAGGATGGGGTGAGGGGATCGTAGAGAGAGTATGGCTGGAGTTGGAGACGTATTTTGACTACATCGAGAGGAGCGATTACGAAGCTGTTCTGAATAGTTAGCGTATCATTCCTTTTGGGGCCCGTCTTCCTGGTGATTCCCAGCTTTGTACAATAGACCCAGCTTCGAGAGAGTGATGAGGGCAGTACGTCTGACATACCGAGAAACGAGACCTGCTATGGCGCCCGCAGAAATGACCTGCAGCCTCGAGCCTTCATCTTTCAGACGACATGTTCCCCCGGCATGGCTGCTGGTCGATGGGCGGCCGCCGCGAGGCGCCGCCGCGCTTGTGAGTGCCAAGTCCGCCAACGTGTCGGCTGGGTCCGCTTGGGAGCCGGTATATCGCGACAGCGTTGTTCGGTCCTGGGTTGTAGTTGCAGGATGCAGGATACAGCACGCGAGATTAAGGGCGTTGAAGAATATATGTGCGCAAAGAGCGTTGGTGCGCAAAACTGAAGAACAAGCTCGCGTGTATGTGATTAACACTTCATGTCGTCGCGTCGGCGGGTGAGAAATGTTGATGTAGGCTTCTGCTGTTGTCGTCTACTAGTAGCTATGGATGGAATGAGAAATATGGAATGCAAAACAGGCCGCTGACTTGCTGAGTTGTTGACGTAGGGAAAAAACGCACCAGTGACCTTTTCCCAGTTTGCGGCGCGGCGCCGATTGGTGCAAATAGGGCGGGTCTGGATGTCGCAGAACCATCTAACCTGATTGGGATAACCGCGTCTAGCACGATATGTACATATCGGTATGTTTCCTCCTTTTCTCTCCCTGCCATTTCGGATCTCATCCAGTTCAAGGATTTCCAGGCGCTGAAAAACGATTTACTGTGTGACCAGCGTAATTTGATGCGGAGAAAAGAGTGCCAAGGCACTTGATGCGGCTTCGGGATTCGGCAGGTTTCCGCCTTGGCGTGCAGGACCAAGACCGGGAATAAAAGGTTGCTACGGAGTACATATATGTATGTACACACCGTACCCGCCGTCTTGATGCTTATGTGCACGAGGTTGGTATAATAAACATTGGGGACAAAATTATGGCTTTCTATCGACGGCCTGATGAAAGTCATTCTTGATCCATCGCTTACTAGTACGACAGGCTATGGTGATGAAACCTCATCCCTTCCAAGCTCCGACGCAAGGCTGTACCTACACCTGCCATCGCGATAACGGCCGAATTGAGTTGACATTACACCTGCCATTAGGTACAAGACCGACTCAGAATCGTGATATCGCCTTTATCGACCCTCGATGCCTTGCATCATTGAAAGCCTCGCCCGATGTGCTACTCGTCGACCGTACCTTCGAAACAAACAGATACAACTTCAAACGCTGACTTTTGCGCCGGTGGAGGGGAGAAATGGTGATTCTGCGTGAATTGAGGGTGTTGCTGTGAAGGTGAAGGCCGGAAACGAAGAGATTTCTGCTCTTGTACATGCCGTAACTCACGGGCCGTCCCCTCCGCTCGTTCGGTCGTCTCTACTTGTGACTGGTGCAGCACGCCGGTTAGCTGTTGAAGGCGTTATTCAACGAGGAGGATGTATCAGAGTGAGGTTGTAGTAGCTGAGGAGTTTCTCCGTCTGCTGGCGTACGTACTTCTCCTTCTTAGCGGCCTCAAGTTTTCAGTCTGTCAGAATGCCACAGCGTGTATCTCCTTTGTGACACCACTTGCCACAGAGCACGTTAGCCCTCCGGCAAGAGCAGTTATTGGTGTTGCACGCAGTCTGGCTCTTGCAGCCGCAAGATACGCGGTCTCGAGCGAGCGCTCGAACCGCAGCTTGTGAAGGACCAGGAATAGGACCTTGATCAGAAGGCTGACCGACCGACCGAGCGGCTTCAACGTCGTTGCGGTCGGTGAGTTCGTTCCTGGTGCTGCCACGCGCCGTGCTAGACGCCTTCGCGTTCGGTCGACGCGCCACTGGCTTCCACGCTTTGTGAACGACTGCTGGCTCACGTGTTCGCGGCACCGGACGATTTATGAAGTGCTGGCGGTCGACGAACCAATACACGTCGAAGTCCGTGGTCTTGAGCACGCTTCCAGTCTCCAAGATGCTCATGATCTTGTGGTAGCGTAGTCGTCGTTACAGACGCAATCGTCGCAGCAGCGGTTCTCGGTGTTGTCGGAGTTGGCAAGGACAGCGGAGTACGTAAAAGGCGTGCCATCTTCATCCCGCGCCTTCTGAAGGTTCTCGAGCACCATCTCAAGCGCGTGCAAGAGCGTCTTAAACCATCTCACCGCGAAGATGGCACGCCTTTTATGCGATAGCGATGACGGGTGCGACGGCGGTAAGATTCAAGAACGTTGATGGCGGTGTAGGTAGAGGAGGTCTAGTTGTAGAGTCACGTGTGTATTGCCGGTATCGGCCATTGGGGGTCCGTGCGCACCGATCGTGCGGACGTTCGATGGGAGGAAACAGTAAAACCTACCCTCCCAGGGCCCCTGTCTACTACCCTCCCTATG
>QEQW01000728.1:0-12676 GCA_004016085.1 Claviceps quebecensis
AGCGACTGGAGCGGGATCTCGTCATGATTCCCGCCGATCGCATTGAAAAACCGATTAAACTACACTCTTGTTATATTCTTCAAAAATCAATTTCTCTACTCTTGACAACAAACAGTCTAGACCTTACATTAATGTAGGGCCTTCACATCTTAAAGCTTTCGAGCTGAAAAGACTTCGAAACACGTTGCTCCATAGGAGAGCTGCGTTCATTACGTTCACTAGGGTTAATGGTCAAAGACATTCGACATCGCGTCACGCGTCCGTCCCATTTCAGCATCCTGTGCCGTACCGCACCGGGCGACCGTTTTGATATACGTTGTGAGTTGACCTGACTGTGTCAAAAAGTTCGTCTCGAAGACGATTGGCCGGCGACACAGTCAGGTCGTTGACAAGATCAGGTCTGGTAGCGCCGACAACAACAGGTCAACTATACCCTCCGGACAATCCCGTCAAGGGTGAACGCACGTCTGGTTGGTCCAGCGCAGGGCCTGGTGACCTACAGAACTCTGGCAACCATCTAGAACCTTCTGGCCCACCGGATCGCATGCCAACCAAGAAGAGACACTGACGTCTGACAATCAAGATGCAACCCGACTACCTAATAATAAACAGTGCTTCGAAAATGTGTCTGCAACAAGGTACCTATGTACCTGCCAGCTTCGCCCCTTCGCCCACGGCCGCAACGGCGTTGTGATGGATTCGAGCCTGAGGCTCGTCTCTTCTGGAGAGTGGGGCTGGGACGTAGCGTGCCCTGGGATGGCACGTGGCCACGCACAGAATGTGTGCTATTGTATGTAGCAGGACAACTTGTGGAGAGGACTTCTTCTTCTGCTTTCTTCTGTATCTTTATCAATACCATTATTGACGCTCGTCCGCAGACGCCCCGAGGCCAGTCCGTAACAATTGATAAAGATCACAAACACGAATTAACACCAACGGAACGGAACCTCAGCATGAGCGCACGAATGGAAGTAGACGGTGGCTCGGGCACCGGCTCGGTCACGCTCGAGCAGATCACCAACCAAATGTGGTGCATCAAAACGAATTAAGGCAGTTGAGGGAGGAGAAGGCGACGATGCAGCAACAGCTGTCAAACCTCATGTCGGCACTCACACAACAACCTGCATCTACACCTCCCGCATCTGCACCTGCCCGGAAGGCTTTGCCATTCAACCATATCTTCGACGGCGACAAGACTAATCGCCGTGCGCCAAGACGCGAACATGGTCTTGTCGCCGTCGAAGATGTGATTGAAGGGCAAAGCCTTCCGGGCAGGTGCAGATGCGGGAGGTGTGGGTACCGACATCAGATTTGACAGCTGTTGCTGCATCGTCGCCTTCTCCTCCCTCAACTGCCTTAACTCATTTTGATGCACCAACATTTGGTTGGTGATCTGCTCGAGCGTGACCGAGCCGGTGCCCGAGCCACCGTCTACATCCATTCGTGCGCTCATGCTGAGGTTCCGTTCCGTTGGTGTTGAATTAGTGTTTGTGATCTTTATCAATTGTTACGGACTAATCCATCACACCAGGTACTCCACCGGGACTATCATTGGGATGGGATGTCAAAGGACGTGGCTCAATATGTACGAAACTGCCACTGCTACGGGGGTCGGAAAAGTGGACAACTTCGTCAGGACCTGCTGAAACCCATACCGACAGCGGATAGATACTGGTCCCAAATTTCTGTTGACTTCATGACAGATTTGCCGGCCCAGGACGATTCCTCCCCTAGATACATGATGGTAATTACGGATCGCCTGTCCAAGTACATCCAGTTGGAGGCAATGACAAGCATGACGGCGGAAGCGTGCGCGGAACGATTTAAACAGTGCTGGTGGCGTTTCCATGGGTTCCCGACTCTGTTCTTGCCTTATTATGGGATCCACATGTGTTCACTAGGAAGTTGGAACAATCTATATGTTTTTTTTTTTCATACTTTCATGTATTCTGCCACGCACGCGGTTCCTCATCTTCAACGGCAAGAAGAGAAAGTTGCGAGTGTTGGAATCGCTGATAACATCATGTGGCTTGGGTCACGGGTGCAGCCATGCACGCTGATTGGCTGCCAGGGTAGGAAGACTCTACTCGTGGCCTCAACTGAGAACTCCACGAGCGGTCCTTTCTTTCTTTCCCTTTCAGACTATGCATAATAAACAAGATGAATTCAAGAAACTACAGCCCAGACCTTTGGTTACGTATTCCTATGCATCAACATTGTTCTTTCCTTTGTTGACTACACCGCGGTAACTGTTACTGACGTTCCCAACACTTTGATCCCTCTACGAGCCAAAATACAAGATTGCCCTCGCCCCATATGCCTGTTTCAGCTGATCCCGTTTCTCGTCCTCTGACCCTTCGGGAGTGATTTCCAGCGCGCGCAAATAATTTTCTAGCGCCGCAGCTGCCCGAATCTATCCGTCAGTCAAGTATGTATATAACTCCAAAGGAAGAACTCTAGACGTACATCTCATGCGGTCCAAAGCTGATCTAGTGGGTTTCTCTTGGATCTTTCGACCCGTTTTAAGGTTAAAGAGAGGTTCCAAATCATCACTTGACGCTCCAGGCAGTCTGTTGTCCAATCGGGACATTGCGTTTTTGTGTCTGGACGCATCCACCATCTACTGTCAGCATGTCCTGACTTGGGGTATCCAGCAACGGAGATTTTCTACTCACAGTGCATCCATTCGAATGTTTTGATCGGCAAAGTGTCGATCCACACCTTGGAACTGGGATTCCATGAGTGTGCGCAACTCCACGAGCTGAGAGTCCGTGTGCGTGAATCGAGTATTGTTGTCTTCGGCCATTGTTGTGAGGTCAGAGTTCACTTGATTGAACCGAGCGTCTATTTGATTGAACCGAGCGTCTATTCGATTGAACCGAGCGTCGATGCGCAAGTCCATTGTTGTGAGCCGGTCGTTCAAATCTGTAAAATCTTGCCTCATTTGCTGCAGCTGGTTGGTTATGGCTGTCAGCGTGTCATTTATTGAGTGGATATTCGTGTTCATTGTCGTCGTGGTCTCCCTCAGTTCCGTCACGTTGCGCTCCGTCGCGTCCATACGAGAGTTCAATGCAATCCACTGGTTTGGGTCTGGCAGGTGGAACAGCACATCCCTCATAATAAAGGGCTTCCTCTTTTTATCTGGGAGACCTTAGCTACCTTATACCTACCTAGGCAGTACATATTACCTATGCACCTATTTCACGTCCGCCCCAAACTACCTGAAACGGCATAAGTGTGTTTTGGTCGTCGTCCCGTCAACGTGCTGGAAGGGATAGGGCGGTGACGGCTTTGCAGACTCTGCAACGGCACCTGCTGGGGCTGGCTGGAGCGGTTGAGGTTGCAACTGGCGCTTGTTGAGGTTGATAACGGCGAGGATTGGCTGCGATACCTTGCAAAAAAGCAGTACTTATAATCATACTGCTGCTGTTGCATGTGATGCGGCATTATTGCAACGTGGCAACAGGTATGGGCGTCTGCGACTCCGAGAGGCGTGTATGTAGGTGGGTAGAGGCCGTTGGTGAGCTGAGTATGGCCGACAGCGCTGTAATTATCGCAATAGCTGGCGGCGTGAACTGGGAATACTCCGTAGAAACGGCCGGCCCTGTTGTTGCTGTCAAGCCGTTCGTATACTCCGTAAGCCGGGATCGGGCAAATCGTCTAGCGATGGTGACGCTTGAGAGGCCTGCTCTAGCCTCTACATCTCATATGGATCTCGGACTAACATGTCTGAGGCTCCGAGGGCTGCAATTTTCATTGTTATTTCCTCTGCTTCCTGCTGCATCAAATGAAACAATAGCTCATATGCACACTGCGCTCAAAGATCGTCTCGTTGCCGATGTCGCTGTAGTGAGACATGGACAGGTATGTTACTATGTATGTATCGTTGTACTCCGTATGTAATATGTACACAGTACTCCGTGGTACGTACAGACAGAAAAGCTTCATCTAAGTTCAGTTCATGTGTTGTTGTGTTGAGTCGATCCTCAGATCGTGTGTTGTGTGTCGTTTTCATCGTCCACTTGACGGTTCGTCTTTCTTTGTCGTTTGTGGGATCCTGATGAGCGGATCTCTGCTGTTGGTTACCATCTCCGTTTCCCTCCCTTTTCCTCAGACTTGGGCAAGCCGCGGCCCTGAGCCGACAAGGGGGAGCGGGAGCGGAAGTCGGCATGTGGGCCGGCGAGTCCACTTATTTTTTAGCGATCTCCTCAGGGGCCAGGGCCCAGACATCACCAAAAGTGCAGGCACCGCAGTCCATGATTGAACTTAGATTCTTCACTCGTTCCTTCAACTTCCAGGCATACTCGTCATTCTCTCGCAGCCGTGTCATTTTACCCAGACGAAGGTTTCTCCAGAGTCGCAACTAGTCAGCGTCTAGCGAAGGGGTTCCAAAACGTTCAGCCTCGTTTAAAATACAGACTAGTCACTACAGTTGCACTTGAGAGTCTGAGATGGCGATTAGAGACAGAGAATAGTCTGATCAGTGATTGTATTGTATTGCGTGCGGACTGCGGAGGGAA
Source organism: Claviceps quebecensis (assembly GCA_004016085.1). Classification (NCBI taxonomy): domain Eukaryota; kingdom Fungi; phylum Ascomycota; class Sordariomycetes; order Hypocreales; family Clavicipitaceae; genus Claviceps; species Claviceps quebecensis. The sequence continues at coordinate 4,521 of QEQW01000728.1, forward strand.
ACATTGCCAGGCCGGGTCTATCCTACCTTCAAATCACCACAACTCCATGGGTTTCTTCATAACTTATCATAAGTTCATATTGGCATCCTTCTTCATAGCCAAACGAAGCGGTAGTCGCTGATGAGCTCCTTATTTTTGTAGTAATATACCTTGCACGTCTTTTAATTCGCGCTCTGAACGGGCGTGGATAACCCGGTGCGGAGTTTTTTCAACTTTTTTGGGAGATCGACCATCTTCCCATCCACGAGATGCACGTTTAGTCTTGCTATTCGGTCCGTAGACCAGTTCACGATTCCCGCGCAAACACCTAGCCGTCCTCCTTGCTACCCCAATCAATCTGTCAGTCAAACGAATAACTCGAGAGTCAAAAGAGAAACATTTAGACATACGTGGCAATCCACACAATTGCGCTCGAGAGCGTCCGCCTTGGAACTCTAGGCCCGTTCTGTTTCTGTGCATTATCCACAGTCAGCATGTATTGGTAGGTATTAGTTAATCCGCAACAGGATTTTTCTACTCACGATGTCTTCAATTTAATGTTGACCTTGGCTCGATCTTGCCTCGACTTTTTCGATCGAGAATCGATGTTCAAAATCACCACGCATAATGAGTCCATCTCTCGACCCAGGGCTTCTCTGAGGACTCTGATGTCTGTTATCATGCCTGTCACGTCATCTTGGACGCGTGTCATGTCTTGTTGGATGTTTGAAACATGACCTCGGATGCTCTTAAAGTCATCTCGGATGCTCTTAAAGTCATCTCGGATGCCTTTAAAGTCATCTCGAATGCCTTTAACGTCATCTCGGATGCCTTTAACGTCGTCTCGGATGCCTTTAACGTCGTCTCGGATGCCTTTCACGTCGTCTCGGATGGCTATCACGGTGCCCTCGACGTCCGTCAATCTGTTCTCGAAGACATCCAATCGAGTATTCAATTGTGCATACTGGGCATCGTCCTGCACGGCAGGCAGGTTGTTAGACTGCTGTAGATGGTCTACCAGTGGCAGGTAGTCGATAAAACCTCGTTCAACTTCTGCGGAGGCGCTGGTTTGTGCGGTGTGGGATGGGATCAAGATAGAGTTCATGATGATGGGGATGTCGCTGTAAGAAAGTTAGAGGCTTGATTGTGAAGTGATTGCCGTGGGTTGAAGACTCACGCGTGAGATGGAAGACAACAAATGGTGGAAGTTTGAAGAATAAGATGAAGTAGTGTAGAATCAAAAGGAAGAGGAAATAGGATCAAGAGGAAGTGGAAGTGGGTTCGAAGGAGAAGAGGAAGAAGTGACAAGTGTAGGTTCAAGATGATGAGAAAGAGAGCAGGTTCGATTTTATTGTAGCTGGTTCCCAAAGCTAAATGTCCATAGGTGACACTGACGAGCCTCAAGTGGCTTAGCGATGCATCTATCGCTGGATCAAAGCAAAAGGTGAGAGGTGACAGGTCGGAGAAGTCAAGGAAAGCGACAACCGCGAAACGACATCTGTAAATAAGACTGTGAATCAGGGAAGCGTGCAAACAGTTCGTACGGAGTACATGTACTGTAACGCACACAAGTACCAGGTACCTTACATACATGAGGTGGAGTCTTCTACACTTCTGGAGTCGCCATTGGTCAGCTCTTACGTTAGCGCAAGCTGCCTATTGGTCAGTCGTCCCTTAGATGCGGCCGTCCAACCCAAGCAAATCGCCTTTCCAGAGAACATTTTTCAACTTCTTCGTAGTAAATCGGTTCGTAGTCACGCAACCTATCCAGCATCAGCAGCTCATTACTCGTTACTCGGACATGACCTCGAATGCTACAGGCCAATCGACCCTAAATGGTCCTCATCGGCCTGGGGAGCAAAGACTGACGCAAGCCGATGCTGGCCCTGACTATCGAAGGTGCATCAATTGCGGAAGCAACTCCAAGACTTCAGGCCCTTCCGAGGGTCACGTTATGTCCTGCGGTGTATTACATGTTGTGAACAGCAATGGACCAGATCTGTCAGTGTATAATATGTTTGAGCTTTCATCACATGACAGGCGGCTATTGCTAACTGTGATCAAATGTACAGCCGCAGCAACGAGGTTCCGGTACCATGAGGGCCGTTGGTCAGGTGGACGGGCCAACACCGCAGCCACGCGTTGCGCGTTATCAGCACATTGCTCCTCGAACTGTCGCTGCCGACTATGACCAACACGGCTCGCTAGTTTTCCATCCCCGAAGCGTACGTCAGGATGACACGCCTGCAATGCAACGAGCGCGTCGAGATCGGGTTGCTATCTCGCGAGCTCACCGGGCGCAGGCTCGTGATGACTTACAGCCATCTCCATCTCAAACACCGCCCCTGCCGGACATCATGCGAGGATGGCAAGAGCTAGAGGCCCTCCACAGGAGAAATGAGGAAGAGCTGCTGGCTGGCCGTCACCAACTCCCGCTATTGGCGAGTACATGGGTCAGCGACAGGGTCGTGCTGTATCGCCATCGTCCTCATCGTCCTCATCGCCGTTCAAAGAGAGTTCGTCTTTGCGTCGTCCATCTGTGGCTTCCCAGACAATCTCAATGGGGTGAAGTCTTGGGTCAGACTACCACTCATCATCGCAAGAATCTCATCCGGAGCCTGCCTTTCCTCAGAGCTCGCACCCGTCTACACTGCCGCCATTCCCCATACCAGATGCAGATGTGCCGTATATCGAAGGCACCACAACGCTTGATGATTTGGCTATCACGGATACCGACATAGACTGCATCGAGCGCTGGCGTGAAAATCTCGACAAGAACGAGCAGGAACGATGCGACAGATGCAACTGTTTCTGGTTTGACTTGGACGTCGTTTCGGGTATTTGCAAACGTTGCCGAGAGGCAGACACGATCCGCCGAAATCCAGTGCGTGGACAGCGTTCGCAGATGTGATTGACTTCAAAGATACGCTGCGCATCTATCGGACCAACGACCAGGTCAACGCCTACAACCGGGAACATCTGGAGAAGATGATGGCCAGAAGCCAATCGCCCACAGAACCCATCCAGCGGGCAGTCCGGCACGGCACCAGAAGAGTTGATGGCTGATAATTGAGAGTTTATGGCTAACAGTATGTTGCCTCTGGAGTGCAATTTTCTGCTCAGCTCTTCTCGGAAGCCCGTCAGCGGAGACCGGAGTACTTGGGGGCCTTTTCAGATCACACAGAGCCAGTAGTCAACATGATTAATATGGTCAAGATGGTTCAGCATACCGACTCAACTCACAAGTAACTAACGCATATGAGATTGTACGATGAAATTCAAACATCACAAGTTGAAAGTTTGAGCCTTTTTAAGGGGGTCCGGGGAGTGGCGAACGCTGCGACGCCGCAATTTGCAAATACCCGCTGTCGATAAGTCTGATGAATACGAAGTGGAAAATATCCTGACGCACAAGTATGAGGGTTCGCTTCGTGAAGTGGAAAGATTATGACAAGTCGGAAAATTCACCGGTGCTACAAAATCGCAATGGTGTTCATTGTTCAATGGACGGGCGATGATCGATGCGTATGGGCTTCAAGCCTGCAATTATTCGCTGCCAAGTAGCTACATATCTTGAGTCAGATTCGTGACAAGTAAAGATAGGTCTCTATATACGATTGACCTATCAGGGATAGTATGTGTCCGCAAGAACTTCAAACAAGTCAGAGGTTGCGCCGTGCGGTGATTCAAGCATGGGGGCGAAGGGCTATAAGAGACCGTGGCCTCGCACATCATACATGGATGGGCATTGAGTGAGGCAAAAGCACGTCTAATAGCCCATGGTGGTATCACAGCCTTTTTCATAGGGTATGTTTGGGGGGTATCAGATATCTTGTAAACCGAGTGACTGCTGTACATAAGATTTGCGGCCTTTTGTATGAGCGGTGTTTCATCCGATCGATATTGCCTCCCATTCAAGCATGCCTTCCCTCTCCAGGTGCAAAATCACCGTGTATACATACCCAGTAACGACATCCTCCTGATTCGTACGGCCAGCCAGCAACAAATTGCCGCCGTTACAGAACATGCACGACAGTTCGCCGAATCTATTATGAATTGCAGAAGTTCGTCTGCCGTGCAAGACGGTGGTCAACCGACTTTGTTGACATCTCGCGTCGATGCTCTCCAAGACACCGTGCAAGACTTGGACCGACAAATGAACTCCGTGAATGTTAAGATGGACGCCTTTGAAACCACAATGGCAGCCATCCACAATCAGTTGAAGGCTATGAAGGAGTCGAACGACAAGATGACGTCCCAGGTGACGAAATTGGAGTTGAGCATGAACTCCCGGTTTACGGAGATGGAATTGAGCATGGACTCTCGGTTCGCAAAGATGGAATCGAGCATCAATAAGATGGACCTGGGCATGAACTCTCGGTTTCAAGGCATGAACTCGCGTGTCGCCGAATTGAGCTCAGATATGATAATGAACTCTGGGTTCAAAGAGATGACGCAGAAGAATGACAAGACCTCCATCAAAATGGAGGCATTGTGAGTAGAAAAGACCTTGTCGCTTAACAGCCCCAAGTCAGGACATGCTGACAGTGGACGTGTCCAGAAACAAGAATACAATGTCCCGATTCGGCAACATACTGGCTGGGGTCCTGCCCGATGCTTCAGGCAAAAGCACCTCTAACAGTCCATTGTGGTATCACAGCCTTTCATAGGGTATATTTGGGGGGCATATTGTAAACTGAGTCCTTCGTCGGCGTTCCTTGTTCGAATGGACACCCACGGCGACGTCACCGTGGAATGTGCGCACTGCGCACCGTACGCCTTCTTGACTTGGCGAAGTCTTTCATCCTTATGCTTTGGGACAGCGAGCCCCAGCTGCTGCAAACACTCTGCCATGGCCACATCTGCGCGAATCTATCCGTCAGTCAAATGTATAACTCCAAAGAAAAAACTCTAAGACGTACATGTCATGCCAGCAAAATCCGCTCTGGAATTGACACTTTGGATTTGTTTGCCCGTGTTAACGTTGAACAGGGGTTCCAAAGCATCGGGCGGAGCCCCAGGCAGTCTGTTGTCGAATCGGGACATTGTGTTCTTGTTCCTGGACACATCCAACTGTTAGCATGTTCTGACTTGGGACTGTTGTTAAGCAACAAGGTCTTTCTACTCACAATGCCTCCATTTTGATGGAGGTCTGGTCATTCTTCTGCGTCATCTCTTCGAACCCAGAATGCATATCTGAGCTCAATTCGGTGATACGCGAGTTCATGTCTTGCAACCGAGAGTTGATGCTTAGGTCCATTTTTTTCATGTCATTGTTCATCTTTGTGATTTGAGTGTTCATCTTTTTGAACCGAGAGTCCATGCTCAATTCCATCTCCGTAAACCGGGAGTTCATGCTCAACTCCAATTTCGTCACCTGGGACGTCATCTTATCGTTCGACTCCTTCATAGCCTTCAACTGATTGTGGATGGCTGCCATTGTGGTTTCAAATGTGTCCATCTTAACATTCACGGAGTCCATTTGTCGGTCCAAGTCTTGCACGGTGTCTTGGAGAGCATCGACGCGAGATGTCAACAAAGTCGGTTGACCACCGTCTTGCACGGCAGACGAACTTCTGCAATTCATGATAGATTCGACGAACTGTCGTGCATGTTCTGTAACGACGGCCATTTCTTGCTGGCTGGTCGTACGAGACTCCATTATTGAAATGTCTGGGGACTCAGAGGATGATTGGAGGTTGGAACTGAAGTAGGTATGTGCAAGAATGAGGCGTGGAAGGGTAATGCGGAGGAAGATGAAGAAGCGTAGGTTCTGGTTCCCTCCAGAGGACGGGCGCGACGCGTGCTCTTATAGAGCTGAGCTCTTCACAAGTTCACATCATGATGCCGATGGTTGGGGGGGGGAATTGAGTGGCTCCCGGGGGTGAGAAGCACGGGCCCAAAGTGGCTTAGCGATACACCGATCGCTGGCCGACGCTGGACCAAACAGTGTCTGATGTCAGTCTTGATCTGCGCTGAGCAAAAGGTGAGAGGCCGGAAGAGTCAATGAAAACGACACCGCAAGCACTACGTCTACCATCAGCTTCGAGCCAGGCATGGTTTACATATGCATCATTTAAGCTTCTGGATAGCCTATTAGTCTGACAAGTTTCTCCTCACAGAGGCCCAAAAAGCAACATGCACTTCAACGTTGGCATTGGGCCTGCGGCCTGCCTCGTAGTCGTACACATTCACAGGTCGAAAAAAAATTAAAAAGTTGATTGGATAATTGACTATGTACCTAATGTATGTATGTATGTACTGCGCGGAGCCCCTGCTCCAGAGAGGCCTCCTCGATGGCTCGCCTTCCTCGGCTCTGAATCAGATGCCACGGCTTGGCTGTTGTCACAGCCTTCACAGGTGTAAGCACCCTTGCTTGCCCGTGAATCTTTAGCGAGCTCATGAAGCAAGGAAGCAAACGGCCAGCATTGAAGGGAGCAAACGGCCAGCTAATAGGCGAGGGCCATCTCCGAACCTCGGACAATAGGTCACTACCTCTTCAGGGGGAAAACGAGAAGCTTCTAAGGATCATTCGAGGGTCAAAGTCGTGTATCGCTCTTTACATGGACGTCATTCCAGTTCCAAGTACCTTGTTAGTTCGAGAGGGCTCGGTGGCCTTGTGACCACAGAGAGAACTCTACTCGTTGGGCAGTGCCCTTGAACGATGTAAATAGCCGTGGATAAAATTTCGAAGTACATAAAAATGAAATAGTGACAAAACTCCTTCTCCTGTATAGGTAGTCAGGACATGCTGACAGTGCTGAGTGGCAGGAATGAAAGCATGATGACTCGAAATTGGACAAGAAAGCCATACTACCTAGAACACAAGCGGTCGTCAGTGGTCACGGAGCGGCGAGCTGCGCTCCCTATTCAGCGTAATCACAGGAGAGCAGATCCAAGGTCCCATTGTCACCCAAGACTCGGGCGGATCTGGACAAGATGACTTGCAAGTCGGCTTGACTTGACGGTTAGATTGGAGTGTTGTAGACTGTACGCTTATATTGTCACACGTGTACCTCTGTAGGCAGTGAGGCACACCGGTCCCCACCTGAGACACTGTGCACCTGTGGCAAAGACGATGCTCAGGAAGATGGTTGATCTATTCTGTCTCTGCGGAATAGATCACCCCTTTTATATGCAGATATAACAGGAGCTAAGCGACCGGTCTATCTAGAGGGAGAGAGCTCATTCTTCCTATAGCATCGATCACAAGTTCACAACCGGATACTCTAGCGACGCGCGTTCGTCCACCGATACAGGGAACAAATTGGGTGGAAATGAAGCGGCTAGTCGGCTAACGAAGACGTTCAATAAGAGGAGAGAGGATGTGACAATTGGTGCTGTCGCCCGTTAGGTGGTATGCCCCACAGTGTGAGTGCCACTTGTGCACATGCATTGGTCGTGCGTTAGTCAGCAGCTTTTACATTCAATAAAAGTGAGCCTGAGGACGAGACATTCCGATGTCACGACTCACGGCCACGAGTCGTCGGCTGGGTCACGTGACACACCAGCCACTCTGCCCACATATTGCACACCGCGTACGCGGGATCTCTATTCCTTTTCTTCTTCAGCTTGTTCTCCGTTGATAGAGTCGGTCCTACTGTAGAGATTGACTCATTGACCATCCTCGCCGTCACATCAGAACAAGCTCAATCACCATTTCGCGAACCCTCGGTGTGTGCCTCCTCCTTGTTGCTAAACTGCGCCATGATCGCTTTAATGGTTGCCCTCAGAACCCGGTGGTGAAGGCAACCATTAAGGCGATCATGGCGCAGTTCCGGGTTCTGAGGGCAACCATTATAAGGCGATCATGGCGCAGTTTGGCAACAAGGAGGAGGCACACACCGAGGGTTCGGGAAGCGAGGAGCCCTGAGGAAAGTCTCCCACTCAGGGCAGAAGTATCTGCAGGATGCAAGGCTAGGGCTGCATTCGAAAGACCTTTCAAGATTGATCGGAGGACAACAGTTAGTTTTTCCGTGTACGATAGCTTGGAATGGACAGTCTTACCCCTTGAAAGCCTTGATTGACACTGGAGCAAACGGATACGCATTTATCCATAAAGACCTATGTCCAAGACTTAGGCAACGAATACCATACCCTCACCACCGCCCTGACCGAAGCCGTAGAGGTCCAGGGTTATAATGGTGAAGGAGGACAATGGTGTGATTCGGTATTGA
>QEQW01000729.1:0-12658 GCA_004016085.1 Claviceps quebecensis
TGAGGTCCTTGTTGTGAATCCAACCCGTCTCCTTCGTCCATGACATGCAATCGCATTGATCGTGTTTATTGGCCGCCACAAAGGGCAGCAGGAGGGCCAAAAAACTGAGGGCGTGCATAGTGATTGAGTGTTTTCGAAGAAGGAATGTGTCGACTCTCGAGACTCGATGGTTTGATGGGATGGAGGAGTGTCTAACGTTGGCTGGACGCAGGACTAGAACCCGTAAAGACAATTAATTGGAAAGAGGGTGGCGCAGTGGTTGTTATAAGACCATTGTATTCACTTTTCCTATTTCTTTCCCCAGCTTCAAATGCATGGACTACAGTCCGGTATCGTTGCCCATTGAAATTTGTTGATGACTGATGAGTTACAACCCCGTTACATACGTAGCTGCGCGCTAAAATGTGCATCTCTCTACGGAGTACTCCGTAGGTACATAGGTACCATGTAAATTTTACCTATGTACATGTGTACATGGAGCATCTAGGTAAATATGTACTCAATGTTCCTTCCAAAAAGCCTGGCAGGTTTAGGTACATAGAGACCGGGACCCTGGCAGAGCAGGGAATGGGAATACTAGTTCCCCGGACTGCCGGAAGTCGCTGCACGGCAATTCTTTTGAGAATTGCGCAGTACGGAGTACTCGTGGGTAAAACGTTTGAAAAAAGTAACCCACTATGTATACAAACGTTTTACCCACGAGTACCTAGGTACAGTATGTAAATTCGGACAGCACAAAATTACTCACCGCCAGCATTCTCCACTGTTCTTGGGCTCTTTTTACCGGTGGCCTCCTCCAGGCTTCTCTCTGTACTAGGGGGGTCTAGGTAGGTAGTTTAGTTAACCCGCCCGATACTGGGAAGCTCAAAATCATGCGCTTCAACGACTACAATCTTGAAGAACGAACTGTCGCTGGCGCTGACCTTTTTCGAATTCGATACTACAAGACGATGACCGAAGCTTCTGAGGCGTTACGGGTACCATACAAACGCTTGAGATCACGAGTTCAAGGTCATCAACCTGTCCAAGCGAACGGCGGTCAGAACAAGGCTTTATCGCCAGAAGAAGAAGCCGAGATCTTGATGTGGGCACATCGGCGGATAACTCAGGGTCACCACATTCATTAAGAGCCGGTCTCTCGTGCAGCATGCCAACGTGATCTTCGCTGCTCGAGGAGCTGATCGACTCGGCAAAAGAGCTTCACATGCATGGGCACAGCGATTTATCAAGCGGAACGCTCACATCTTCAAGCGCACTGCGACGCATTCTCTTGATGCTAAACGAAAGGCTGGGGCAACTAGAGCGACTATTGAGTCCTTCTATAAAGGCTGGCGTTCATTTCTACGTTACGAATGCATCCTCCCCTCCTCTTCCCCCAAAATTGGCCTGGAACTTTTGGTCTCGTATGCTTCTCGAAGTGCTTAATAAATTCGATGGCGATAATGTCGGTGATATATCCTTGAATGCTTGTTGTAATCATTGTATTTTCGTCGAGGTCGTTATCCACGAATTTCTCTGGAATGATGACTCCCGGGAGGATGAGAAAGGAAGGAATAGCTCGTATGACTTGAACCCAGTTGGCTCTCCGTCGAGGTAATCGTCGGCAGCGAATTTAACGAAACGACGAAATGCTGAGCAGTGAGAGCAGAGGCGCGTCGTCATGACTTATAGATGCGAAAGGTCGAGGCTCATCGGCATCGCTTCTCGAGCGCGACTGCTTGCCAGTGCTTGGCCGGCTTCGGTCACCGATGTTTGAAAACATCGCGAACAGCCTCAAAGCGTGGAGGGCGGCGTCAAATGACTTACTAGTATTATGAAAACGTAATTCTGGTGTTGTTGAGCAAACAGTATGCTTCCCTTGGACACTGTCTTTGAGCGAAATGATACAAGAAAGGTGGAGGATATCACGAGAAATATGGAGAGTGCTGTCCGGGCGGCGGGGAGTAACTTTTTACTATCCGAGTCGCAAATTGTACCTAGTTTTCTTCTTTTTTGTGCCTACGGAAAACACGTGTGAGTCTGACACCAGATCCACGAGATGGAACCCCGGACCCGGGACGCACAGTTGGCAAGCGCTAGAAAACCCCCGCGGCCCGGCCAGATGTCAAAGGCTCCAGGCTTCCAGCAATCACAAGTCGATGGGGATGTGGCAGACAGGTATGAAAAGACACCAATTCTAACTGTCTTGGTTGACTGAGGTGCATAGTCAAGACGCAATGGACAATTTCTCGGGTCAAGACTCAAGCCGTTCGAAAAGTAAAGCTGTATGCGATGTTGAAAACGTGACAGAGATGCAGACAACATGGCAGAAGGTCCCGAATAGTAATGACGGTATCTAAGTCACAGACGCGCTGCTGTCATGAGCCCTTAGGCCCTAAATACAGGGCGCCATATATGACGACAACGCTCAACGGGCTCGTCCGTCCTCGCTGTGCGTCTCCAGATTATGTTTTGCAAAGATGTACGGAAACGTTCTTTTTTTCGTTTTTTTTTCTTTTTCAACTTGGGACCCCAGCCTCGGAGTGCAGCGGACTCAGGAGGGTCCTTGGGGGACCTACTACCTACCTAGTATTTGCAGTCGCCTGTAGCTGCCCCAACTTTGTAGAGTGTGAGATTTACGTTATAGCCTTGATCATCAAGAATAAAGTAACCGCTATGGCCTTCATCTATGCAGGCGTTCTCCCAATCCTGGCCATCGATCTTCCAATCTCCATCCGCCACACACTAAAAAGAAGGGCATCAGTATCTGCAGTGATAGTGTTCTCTTCGAATGGATCTGCGTCTTGTGTTTGAGTTGAAACAGGATTTTTGAGACACTTACACGTCCAGTGTCGACGTCGAATCTGCTCTATAGACAGAAGAAGAATCTAGTCAGCACACCTCCTAATTTGTTCGCACCATGTGTGGCTTGCTTTCAAGTTGCAACTCATCTGGTCAGAGTCTCATCATGATCATGTACATACCCCATAATCGGCCGCCGCGTAATGAACTTTGCAAACCCAATGGCTGAGGTCCTTGTTGTGAATCCAACCCGTCTCCTTCGTCCATGACATGCAATCGCATTGATCGTGCTTCTTGGCCACCACAAAGGGCAGCAGGAGAGCCAAAAGACTGAGGGCGTGCATAGTGATTTAGTGTTTCGAAGAAGGAATGTGTCGATGGTTTGACAGAGTGGAAGAGTGTCTACGTTGGCTCAACTTGGCTGGACGCAGAGCTAGGATTCGGAGTTGTCATGGAAAGAGGGTGGCGCAATGGTTGTTATGTACCTGTAACCTAACACAGGTGTATAAGACCGTAGTATGTACTATGTACTCCGTATTCACTTTTCCGATTCCTTTCCCCAGCTTCAAATGCATGAACTAGGTACATATTGTCTGGCAACGTCGTTACATACATAGCTGCGCGCTAAAATGAGCATGGCATTTCAAGTCGGGGTGGTGTTCTCTAGACTCTGAGCAAGGTACATACCTACGTATGCAAAGTACGGAGTAGATGATAAGATCATGAGACTGATTATTGTACGTATATGATACTCTAGATAGGTTGTGGGCCTACTCCGTGATGTGTAAATCATGTGATCACGAAATCTTGCATTTAACGGAGTAGGCGCATGATATATCTTGACTCTTGAGTCATTACGACGGAGTACATAGAGGAAGGGGCCCCGGAAGGGGTTCACGAGTCAGATTGGCATCTGTCCCGATTCGAAGTTCGACGTTTATATGTACAGTACATATGTACAGATAGGCAGTTCAAACTTCAGGCAAAATCCAGAGACAGGCCCAGACTGTCAGTGCTTATTATGCTGCGAGTGCGAGGCCATTCATCGTAGGTACCTAACCAATGGTCCTTAGCTCCAATCTATGGAGTCTGACTATGTACATATGTACATAGGTATGTATACATGGGTATATATACACATGTACTCCGTAGGTATCGATGGAATCCGGGACTGCCGGACGCTACTTTCTAGCTCTCTTGCGATAGCGCATGCAAGTCCCTTCGCATGTCATGCGACGCGCGAGGGCTCATCCAATTCCGTTGACTTCCTTTGCCCAATGAGTTTTAACTTTTATTACCGTTGTTATCTCTGTTAGGTACATACTTCCCCTTTCCTGGGGTATCCCTAATCTGAGCTGCAACGTTTTAAAGCTGTAAGATCGAGAGGGGCATCACTGGACTCAGCTACCTAGCGCAGCTCTGTTAACTTGCCCTCACTCCTTTCGGATAATGCCACGAAACTACGATGTAATATGTATTGCTTAAACCATCGGAGTATGCAGTACCTGCCTACTCCGCATGTACATATTATGTACATACCTGATTTGTGACCGCAACACCGGGTTCGAAGGCACGAAGTGTCTGTTTGTTTAGGCCCCTGATTGGTTTTGCATCTACGCACAGAACAAAAAAACCACGTAGGGCATGAATAGCAACACACAGAGACACACAATTTTGATTCCTTCTGCGCCTAATAAGAGTGATTGCCCCACAAACTTGCGGTTTGCACTTGCATTTGAATAGCAGTATGTATCTGCTTTTGCTGCCCTTGAAATACCAAGATACGAAACGGGCAGTCGATAAGCCGGGTACTACTTCGACGATACGTAGGTATCTTAAGATATGTGGATACTTAATCCAGCCCCCTAAAAATATGTGATCAATTGTCGCAGACGTGGAAATATTGGACGACGAAAATTGGTCAATGGTGAGAGCTGGATTTTTCGCACCTACCTAGGTATATACGGATATACATATATTTTTGTAAGGTCACAGTCCTCGGCTTTTTTTTACCCACTGGATACGGAGTACCGTTAAACCCGGCATCAGGTCCACGAATGTGCCAAACTTCCTTAATTAAGTGAGACCTCTATAGCAGGGATACTTAGGATGCCAGCCCAAGAGATCTCACTCATAGAGGAAGCTTGGCACAGTTATATGGACCTGATGCCGGGTTCAATTTGCCAGTATAGAGTACGGTACATAGTGGTCCTTTTCAGAAGGTTATACCTATTACCCAAGAGTAGGTAGGTACAGATGTGTCGTCACCGTTCGTGGGCCGTGATGGGAAATGTTGTTGGCTGACATCCCTGCTCTTATCTTTTAAGTTTTAACCATTTATCACGCAGTACATATATCTTTACTATAAGAATCGTGAGCTTTGAAATGTGCTTCTGACGAGAGGCTCTCAGGCCGATTGCCACGATATGATTAATGATGAGTTCTTGAACCTCCGTCTAATGATCTCTGATGTCAAGATGCTGTGTTGTCCCCGTCTGTGATGCCCTCGAAGGCATACTCTGTACAGTCTGTACTACATAGGTAGGTATGTGCCACACCACCGCATGCACTCCAGAACCTCTCGAGTCTCGGAACCCTGATACATTAGGTAGGTAGATAGATGCCTGGATTCAAACTGCTGAATGGATACTTCTCGCGGATCTTGCAGGTCACTCTATCTATCACAACTTAAGTCAACAGAGGAGGCCTAAGTAAAGGTTTAAGGCGTGCTTGATCTGGCCCCTTACAACAACAGCCCATTGTGTTCATGTTGAGACTCGGTGCTTTTGAGAAGAGGCTGACATATGTGTGACATGTGCTAACTCTCATGCCGCGTTCGTCTTCGTCTTTTGATCATCCCTCCATTCGTAGTCTTTGTGTACCGTCAAAGTCTCCGTTCTTATGATTTGCATTCTTTCCTTGCGTGTGCGAAATATTTGCTACACCAATTGCATGATTGATAGCGCCTTCTCCTGTAGTCATAGAAGCCTCTCAAACGGTAGTCAGTATTGTCTTGGGTATAGTAGCTTGCTTACTTCCAGTATTTCTTCGTGTGTAGTCGCTCTGACACAACCGCCACGGCGCCAGTGAAATACACTCGTCATGTTCCATCATGACTCATCTCGCTATAAACGCTCCCTAGGAATGCTTTCATCTCTCGCCTTCATCAATTCATTAATCTTTCAGCATCCATGCTCTTCGTTGTGCCCATCTTCGACCATGCACATCTCTTTGTTCCGACCACCCTTTGCACACACACACTATCCCCCCATCATTACACCACACTTACAACACTCGCCATATCGCACCAGCTTCCACCTCCCTCTCCTGTCTCTCTTCCTCCCTCATATTCACCCGCTCAATCCACGCCTCTTCCCTCGCCAACACCAGCGCCTCCATCTCCTCCATCGCATACAACTCATCCAGCATCCCCTGCAGCAACCCCCGAACCCCTTCCAGCATTCTCTCCAGCGCAGACGAAGATCCCCTCTCTTCAACCGCGATTCCCGTCCCACTCCCCACAAAGTCATCTATACTCTGAAACTGCCCCTTCCACATCTCCAACCTCCGCGTCAATATCGCCACCTCCCCCTTCCACCCCGCATCCAGTTCCTCCACAAACAACCTATCCAGCGCCCCCTCCTCCTCCTCCCCCTGCGCCTCCCCCAAAGAAGACCCCCTCGCGTCCTCCGCATCACAAGCCCTATCCACAAACCTCTCAAACCGCCGCACCAGCCTCGCATACCGCCCCGCCGGCTCACTCAACACCCACAAACTCGTCACAATCTCATCAAGAAGCTGTATCCTCCCCTCCAGGTCCTTCCCCGCGCCCCCTCCCCGAGCCCACTGCCTCAGCGCAAGCATATTCTCTCCCTCCAGCACAGACCTCTCCCTCTCAGCAACATCCCCACTCTCGACCTTCAAATCGTGGAACCGACTCCGGAGGGTATCCTCCGCACTGGCCTGCCACTCCGTATACACAGCCCCCGCATCCCGATGCAGAAGATGTAACTGAAGAAGCTCAGCCTGGAGTTTACTCGTCACAGCCGACGCAGCGATATTAGCCGGCAATTTCGACGGCGAGGGAGGCGCCAAGATGGCAGAGGTAAGCGGCTTAGGAGCCTGTGTCTTTGCAGGGGAGTAATGTTGCTGGAGGGTTGAAAATGCAGGGCGGAGGTGTGGTTTTGAGGCCACCGCGGTGGTGGGTGAACATGGCTGTTTTTCTCTCTGTTGTTGTTGTTGTTGTTGTCTGATGGGTGTCGTACAGGAGGAGGCTTTATCGACTGAGACACTCCGCCCGTGACCTCTCTTGAGGGATGCGCTCACATCTCGGGATAATGGCCGTAGGGCTGTCGCGGCAGATAGGCTTGTTACGGTGCTCTTAGCACGGGTGTGAGTTGGAATGGGCGCTCGGGCGGGTCGTGTTCCTGGTCCGCCGGCGGAGGTAGGACGCGTGGTGCTGCCTCCGGATGCTGATCTTGTTGCGGTGCGGAGCGGCGCATAGCGGCTGTCTTTCTTGGTGGGATCCTGCGCGGGAGGGGGGGCGGTTTGTTTCTGGGAGAGGGAGGTTGTACGGGCGAGCTGTGTGGACGCGGAGCGCGTGGTTCTGGATGTGTTTGTGGTGGTTGTTGCTGCGCTCGCGGTGGTGGTGGTGCTGCTGCTGCTGCTGCTGGCTGTGGTCGCGGACCCGTGGATGGATAACGGTCGGGGGCGGGGGCGGGTGGCGGGCTTGAGGGGCAGACGGCTGGGCGAGACGCTGCGGGGGGCGGAAGGGGCCGAGTCGGCTGGTAGAGAGGATGGGTTTGTCGGTTTGCGCAGGGAGCGCGTCCGCTGCAGTGAGGACATACCTACTGTGAACGAGGCAGGACGAGCTTGGGAGCTTTGCGAAGTTTGGTGTTTTGAGGGTTGGGCAAGCCAGGGGCCGTGCGGGTGGAGGGCCGGGGGTGGTGCAGCCTGCAGATCCACATGTCGCGTGGTGCGGCAGTGGCAGTGGCAGTGGCAGTGGCAGTGGCACGGTGACATGGTGACATGCAGTGTTGCGTACCTACATACTACCTCTACTCCGTACATATGTACAACCTACATACATGTACGACTTTACAAGGATATCGGATGGACCAGGGCGACCGGCCGACGGGTACAGACTGGTGTACGACGGTATTGCAACTTGCTGGTGTGTGGGACAAATACAGCCATTATTAAGTTAGGCAGCAAAGCGGTAACTCAAGTGTAAAGTGCAGTACAGTACCTACGTATAGGTATGGAACGAAATGCTGTCATGATTGTATGTCCATTCAGCCCCATATGTATTCTCATGCATATATACCGGAGCATGAAAGCTCGTATGAACAGTGAGACCCAGCCAAGCACAGGTCGCGTACTCTGCCTGTCCGCCTCTCTCGACTCACTGGGTAGGTAGCCACTCTTCAAATGCTGTTTTAGCCATGCAAAGCTCTCATCGCCCCTCGAACCTCTACCCGTACGGTATTTCCTATTGACAATCTGCCCCATCCCTTGCTTAGGTACCTATCCAATGATCTCCTGCCTCGCTGTCACAGCAAGGTATACCCAGGTTGTCACGTATCGCAATATCCATCCCCTTCATTATTACAGACTTCCGGTCGTCCTTCAGTCATGACACATCTCATCCGAGTAACCCTGTATCCTGTATCCTGTATCCTTCCTATATCCCAACGCGGCCGTGCAACTTCCACTCCATGTCCCAGAAGCAAGTTGTCGAAAAAAAAAAAAAACATCCATGCCATACGCAAAACACACCCACAAAGGACAAAGGAAAAAAGAAAAAAGAGAACGAGCACATCGTAAAGACAGACCAAGTCACGAAATCGAAAGAAACGGCGCCATAAACGGCACTTTTCGAATTCGAAGAAAAGAGAGGCAACAACAGCGGGGGAATAAGAAGCGAAAGCGGAAGAAACATATGTAGTCCAAAAAAAAATCAAAAAATCAATGAGAATAGAAGAAATGGACAAAAAGGGAAGAAAGGGGTTCGGTAGACAAGGACATGAGAGTAAAGAAAAGCACACCCTCGGGCCTCATCTCATCAAGCCGCCATCCCCCCCCTCAACCGCCTCTTCCCCCCCCTTTCCTTTCCCCTTTCCCTCCCGCAACTCCTCCACAAACCCCTCCAACACCCTCCCCCTGCCATTCAGCCCCCTCCAACACGCCTCACAGACCCTCAGATAGCAAAACGTACACCCCCACCTATCCTCCGCATCCCCCCTCCCACACGTCTGACACGTAAGCGAATAATGCCGATTCGACCTCCTCAACATCGTCCTGTGTCTCTGATAGCACATATAATGAGACCTGCTAAGCGGCTTTGCAGCAATAATGGTACCCTCCCCTGCTGTCCCTCCTGATGCCGCGGGAAAGTAAAATGCCTTTGGGTCAGGATTCTCAAGGACCTTCATCTCCGAGTAGAGTGTCCCGTCACGGCCCCGATAGAGAGCCTCTTGGGTATCAGAGTACACGATCCGGGGGTCCGGGCCGGGAGACGCTATTCCCGGGCGGCGGATGGAGGGTGAAGTGGTTACTATGCCTAGCCCATCGTGTCCAGAGGAGGAAGCTAGATTGGAGGACGAGGCGGGAGATATGCTGGGTGCGCGACTGCGTTGGCCGTAGGGAGGGAGGGTAGGGCGTCTGGCCGGCGGGGAGGTCGCGTCGTCGGGATGAGAGGGGGGTGATGCTATTCGGGACACGTTTGGAGGATTTGTGACGACGCGGAGATCGGGTGCCGCGTGGGGGAGTCTCCGTTTGAGGGATTGGTTCGTGCTGTTTGCGCTGGAGAGGGGGAAGGATGGTGCGGGTTTGGCGAATCTGGTCTCCGAATCTGGTGGTAAGGCTGATGACAGGACAGTGGATGAGATGATGGGCTGTGGCAGGGCCATCTGTGCCGGTACCGTCGTCTTGGCGTCTTCTCGGGGCGATCCCAGGGCTGATACAGGGGTAGCCGGCTTGGCGTCCTTGCCGCTGGGTGTAGATGGAGGGTCGATGTCTCCTTTTCGGTACTCGGGTGTGGGAGGCCGCATCTTATCCGATTGGCGCCGGGATTGACTGCTGAGGTCGGCCTTGCTCGAGGATATCAACTTGCGTTTGAGGTTGGTTACTTTGGAGAGGGCACTACCCATTGAGTGCGTCGAGCTCGGAGGAGTGTCCGCAAGGGTAGTCTTGCCTGGCAACCGACTGTTGGGTGCGGGCAAGTTCTGGGTCGGTGGTGGTGACGGACTGGTAATCTCTGGAGGGCCTGTTGACTCGATGACGGCGTCGGGTGAGGCTCTGTTGGCGCCTGGTGACAGTCTGGTCACGGTATCTGACGAGGCTCGAATAACTGCCGTCTGAATGGACGTAAAGGAGGCCGTCGATCCGGGAGAATGACTGAGCTTCAGATCCGGCAACTCCTTGTTTTGATTCGCAGTGCGAGGCCGGCGCGTCCCAATCTGCGCTGTTGGAGAAGTCGTTTGCTCAACCTCAGAAGGGGCAGCAGGCAGAGGTTTGGGCTGCGGAGTGCGTTTATCAAAGTCGCCGCCCTTGGGGAGTGGTGCAGGGGCACGATCGCCTTGTGGGCTCCTCGATACAGAGAATTGTGTTGTTGTAGGGGGAGTCTGGAAGGTTGGCAGATTTTGAAAAGTTTGGCACGTTGAGGAGGGCTGGGACTCTTGGCCTCTCCCAACTGCAGCGGGCAACGCAGAAGACTCTCTCGAGTCAGGGATGGTATTGCTTGTGCTCGCTGCTGTGTATGTGCTACCAGACCACGAGTCGTCAGGCTCGCGCGTATATGCCGATAGCAGGCTGCCTATCGAGTCTGTGGGAGAAGGTTCCGGCGGGGCAATGACAGCGTGTTGTGCTGGAGGATGCAGAGTCGTGACGCCACCGACGGGCCGTCGTGAAATCTTGACCGAGGCAGCGGATGAGGCCGTTGATGCGACTGTTGATGAGCCTCTTGACGACGAGGTGGAGAGTGGCCCACGCGCGATGGGATTCTTCCGCGTCAACGAGCCCACAGGTTTCCGGAGAAGGCTTCCTGTGCTTCCGAGATTCTTCTTACCATCGGCCTCGCCTATCGTTTGGGCTGAAAGTTGCGGCTGCTGCGTTTGAGGTTTTTCCTCAGAAGGGGGAGGCGGTGGCGGCAGCGGCGGGAGAGGCAAACTGCCGTTGTTGCTGGCAGGAGAGAGGGCAACAGGGACAGAAGGCAGTGCTTTGGAGTATCGCGACCGTCCACCGGCATGACCACCGGCATGACCACCGGCATGTCCACTGGGATGAGGCTCGACGACTGGATTCTGCAGACGCAACATGCTGGCGACGCGAGATGGAAGGCTTGTCGCGAGCAAGTGTTTCATGCGCCGGGACGGACGATGGACATTGTCTGCGCAGGGCGTGGACGATGACGGTGTACGACGACGGTTCTGCTGCTGCACGACAGGGTGCGGCGACGAAACAGCGGACATGGGAGCCACGGCGTTTTGAGGGGGGTCGCGAACCCGTACCTACTACCGAGGCCTGCTCAGTGCTCGTCAGGATTGGATCGGGATGATCAAATGGTCAAGGATTGTTCAGAAGTTAGAACGATCGTCGTGTTAGAACGATTCGAAAGGGCCAAAGACGAGAGGACGAGAAAGACGATCCGGTCCGTACGACTCGGCACCACCGGTTGACTGGTTTGGCGCCAAGGAACAAAAAAAGAAAGGCTGGCGCGAGCACAGAGCGCAGGCTATGGCTTGAAGCAGCGTTTTTGGAAGATCAAGTCATCCATCTTCTGCGCGAACAACGCGACAACACAACAAGGGCGAAAGCAGCTCGAGTCTGACTCTGGAGTCTGCGTGCCTGACTGTGCCTGGGAAATCCCCGAACCAACCCCCGGTCATTCCCAGAGCCCGCATAGCCCGCACACTAAACATGGGCCCCCCCGGCGCCGCAAACTGGCTCGCGTCCGTCTCGGATCATGCATGACGCACGCACACGGGGCCCAGGAATGGAGACATTGCCAACTCTCTGCATTGTCTACCTATTCGAGACTTCGGACGGTCGTCGGTGGCGCAACGTTGTGCTTTTGTTGACGCGCAGTAGTATGTACTATACTTAGTTAGTTACTCTCGAGTCTCGAGTCCCGACCTACTAGGTATGTAACGTACCTAGGTACATGAGCAACAACGGCCGGAAACCAAGTGGCTGATGTGGAAGTGGAAGGAACAGCTAGGTACCTAGGTAGGTACTCCGTATAATCACAAGCTACATAATCGACGCCACCAACGCCGCCTCTTCTCTTGTAAGTTGTTCCCTCATGAATCACGGTTTCCACCTCGCATCATGCATGTGTACCTACTATGTACCTAGTCCCAGAGAAGTTCAAGACTCCCAATGTTTGGCGACGATACGCTCTCGTTGCCGCAGCCCAACAAACACATGCAATGACCATCAATGGGTAATATTTGCCGTTGTAAGCCGTCTACGCCAGATCTCACGGTGTGCGTCTCGGCCGAATCGCGATTTGCTTCTGCCGTGACGACTCGTGAGTGAACCGCGACGTTCGATGTATACCTAGGTAGGTACATTAGGTACTTCTGTGGCAATGACGTTTTGCATACATTTCCAGACCTCGACGGAGATGAGCATATTGAACCATACCTACAGAGGGCACCGAACTCCCGAGTAGGTATAATAGGTATGAATCGCTCATGGGAGTAAAAATTAGATCCTCCGCATCTACAGAATAAAGGTGCGGAAAACCCGCCTCTTATTCTTCAAGACAAAGAGCCAAGACAGGGCCCGTTTTCTCATCTGCTTCGCATTCCACAGCCCAAAGAGACAGACACTCAGTACTCCGTATGTATGTAGACGACAACGTCTCCATCTG
>QEQW01000073.1:0-67524 GCA_004016085.1 Claviceps quebecensis
CTTTTCAATTTTTGAACAGCAGCTTTGTCTGCAAATGTAGGTAGCAAGTCGAGCGGGGGAAAGCACAATCTGTGTATCAATTACACACAAGCACTATTGTTGTCCGCCCATTCGTGTTCGATGAATTAGATCAATTCGTGCCTGCTGCGGGCTTTACGTGGAGCATTGTATTGAAGAACTGTATCGTACGATCCTAACGAGGGTTAAAAATACAACACCTAGTTTAGATTTTGTTCGCACTTGAACGGGTGGCTCATGAGATAAAATGGTCCGAAGGCATCGGCTTGTGAGGTGGAAGTTTCCCGAGCTGGGTCTGTACCCTATCTTCAAAAGGCCATAACTCTATCAGTCGCGCGAGGATATTGTCCAGTCTTTTGAGAAACGATAGTCTCCGACTAGATGTTCCTCTTGATGCTAACCGATCCTGAATTACTTCTCGTTTGTGATCCACATAGGCGTGGGCGATTCGGTGGCTGTTTTCTGTGAAATGGCGAGCAATTTAATTTGTATGGGATCTCACGGTCGAATTTGAACGAAACAAATACAACTATAGCCCCCCGAGTCACAAGATTTCCCTGAGGTCAATTTTTCGGCTTTTGATTCAGGTTTCGTTGAGTTATCTAAAATTGAAATATTACACGGATTTAGGTTGGTGAACATAACATTTTGCATCGGCGTTACGCTTGGTCTGACCTTCCCGTTTCCACCTTGCACACAATGAGATACTCGACCATTCAGCTGGGACGATGGCTTCCAATGCCACACGCGCACGATTTGAACAAAATTTCATCAGTTTTAGATATGTTACGCTTGTGTTGTGGACTGGAGAAGAAAGAGGGTGCATCGAGAGATGATGTTGGGATTACCGGATGGCGGTAGTGGGGAATTACCGGCTGGCGACATGAGCAAAGCTTTGTCTCCCAGTTTTACAAAATCAAAATCGCACTGTGACGACCCACTCGAATCGATGGTACAAAAATCGTCGGATAGTACGCCCCACGGGTGGCGATGGTACATTTTGCGATTGCACCCTCCCCGCTCGAGTCTGGCAAGCCGCAAGGGGCTTGCTTTTTGATCAATGTCTTTCCAGTTTTCGCGAGTCGTCAGTCGTCAGGTTTGTCTGTCTGTCTCTACCTAGGTACTCCATCTAATAGGTATGCCGTGTTTTCAAATACGCAGGTGAGAATCAGGAGATGTCTCCCCCGCTAATCACCAGACATACGAAACCCCGAGACTCTCAGAGAAAGCGTCGCTTTGGCGAGAAGCAAAGTAGATGAACGCATGAGAGATAATGATGCATGGTCAGAGGAGAGAGAATTCAGCAAGATGGGGCATTGGCCAGCCACGGTCACGGTCCCATAGCATCTACGGAGTAGTCCCTGCTCACATTTCAACACTGGATCCTTGGGGGTTTTTTTTTTCGTCCAAGCTACATAGAAGGTTCGTAGAAAGGTAATAAATCCATCAATAAGGAGTAGTAAATATTATACATACAATGTCCTCTCCCTTTCTTGTCTATCAGAGCCATTCTCCTCTCGGCCCCCTCTCCTCTACTGCAAGAGAGCACGCAAGCAAAAAAAGAAATCACTGAAAAATTAAAGAGCTAAATGAGTTGATAAAAAAAAATGGATAAAACGAATGGAAATCTTCATGCGCTCATCACCTTAAGCCCTCACCACACCGTATCCTCCTCGCTCGGCAATCGTGTTCGCCATTTGGCTGATGGTGTCGTTGCTGAGAACCTCAAACACGGACATCTCCACCGCGCAATTCCCCAGAATCCAATTTCGCACGCCAACCGCGACCAACGAGTCCACACCGTAAGCATTGGGTGCCTTGTTCACGTCCACTTCTTCCGGCAGCAAGTTCATAGCCTTGGCAAGCATGTGTGCCAGTCCGTTGCGCACGAGGCTCGCGGCGTCCTCAGTCGATGATGTCTGCCCAAGAGCCGTCTTCAGGTCGATCCCGCGTCCGTCTGTGGCGGAAGCAGTCAGATCTGGGAGAGGCATGTCGATGAGGTTCAGGTAGGCATAGAGCGCTGTGCGAGACCAGTACGGATCGGCAGGCTTGTTCTGCAGCAAGAGACCGCCTGTTCCTACGCCAAGAATGATTTGGGCTGGAGTCGGGGTTCGCAGAGGGCCCATTTCCTTGGTGATGGCGTGCTTGATGATAGTCAGGAAGTCATTGTGACGAATTCCATAGAAGCCGTTGGATCGGAGCTTGTCGAGAACATCTTCGTCGCCTGTCAGCATTCCTGCCTCCAGCACGGGTCCTAGATCAACGGACACTGCGTATTTGCCTTGAAGGCGGCAGTGGTGCGCAAGGGCGTCTTGGAAACTGTTGCCCGCGGCGTAGTTGGCTTGGCCGCGGTTCCCGATGATGCCGGCGGAACTGGCGAGGAAGATGAAGAATGGGCTTTCGGCGCCCTCCGACAGAGCCTTGACGAGATTCCAGGAGCCCTTCACCTTGGGGCGCATGGCCGAGCTCCAGGCCGGATGAGCCATGTTGTCGAACATGCCGTCGTGAATGACGGCAGCGCACTGGAAGACACCTCGGATGGGGGACATTTCTGACGAGAGTCGCTCTTGGATGACGGCCCTGAGACTCTTCTCATCGCAGATGTCGGCACAATACGCGTTTGCATCGACGCCTTGCTCCCGTAGGCCTTCGATGAAAGCTTGAGAGGAATCAGACGACGCACCGGAACGCGAGATGAATGCAAGGTGTTTCGCCCCGTGGGCTACGAGAAGCTCAGATATGCTCTTGCCCAGGCCACCAAGCCCGCCCGCCAATAGATAGGTTCCTTCAGGATCAATGGCATCATACAGAGACTTGGACATCTCTTTACAAGTAACGGGAACAACGTTGCCGTCTCCTGAAATGGCCGAGACCGTGCAGAGTCCTTGGTACGGTGCCTCCTGGATACGTCGAAGTGCATCGCCAAGAGCATGGACCTCAAAGCGGGTGATCGTCGTGGGAGAATCAGTGTCTTCTTTGCATCGTCTGCCGAGAATGAATTTAGATGCGGCCTCGAATAGCTCTGCCGCGAACGCTTCATCGTCTCGCAAAAGCTGCCGAATGTCAAAGTTGACGACAGTCACAGAACCGCTCCCCATGTTGATGTTTTGATCGGCCGAATGTGCAGTCTCGCTCGTGAGTTGAACAATAATGCCACCTATAAGAAACACAAATGTTAGTAAAGCGATCTGCCCTGACAAGTTCCATAAAAACTTACATCTTTTAACGCATTTCGTGTTGCTGTTGGCAGTGGTGTTTCTTGCGGTGGTGGTGTCGTAGACAACGTCAACGCCTTTGCCGTCGGTTGCGTTCCGGATTTCGTGCACAAAGTCGTTGCTGTCATTGTCAAAGATGCAAGCAGGCGAGACTCCGTGGCTCTCTAGTATCTCACGCTGTTTACCAGATTGATCGCCAATGACTGAAGCTAGTACCTTGGTCCCAATCAGCCTGGCGAACTCGACAGCCGTGATCCCATGCGCGCTGGCGCCGCCACGAATCAGAACTGTCTTGTCTGGCCTCGCCCGGCCCATGTGAACTAAGGCATAGTAGGCGCTGGTGGTCAAGCAAGGAAAAGAACCCGAACCCGTGGACGGCTGCACAAGGCGGCTCTTGATGCGAATGGTGCTCTTGATGGAGCCTTCAGGCACGAGAGCGACGACCTCATCTCCAGGCGCAAAAGTGGTCACGTCTTTGCCGACTGCCTTGACAGTTCCCTTGACATCCACGCCAATGGTAGACGCTACACCACGGCCGAGAATTGTTTCCACGTCTTGGAAAGTGAGTACCGTCTCCAAGAACTGAATGTCAATGTCGTCAGGCCCCATTTCTGGCAGATCGAATTCGGTGTACTGCCAGGAGCCGTCTGAAAGTCCAGGCTTCAGCAAAGAGAGTTTGATCTCTGACGAGCTGGCAGAGTCGGTGGCGTGGAAGGATCGGTCCAGTCTCACACATGGCGAGCAACCCTCAATGATCTGATTCAGAGTTTGAATGGGCTTCAAGCGAGGCACGAAGATCTTGCCATTTTTCTCTGCATACTCGGTCTCAATGTAGCTTGACGGGCGCCCGTCTTCGCAAAACGTTCGAGAGAAAATTGCCATGACGTTCTTGGTCACCTGCGAGTCTGCAAGCTTTGATGCAGCGTCCAGATCAAATGTGATGACGGATCTTCTCGGATCTTCTGACATGAGAACTCTGGCCAGGCCGATGACTGCAGAGCTGTGGAGGTTGCTTGGCTCCATGTGAGCACCCCGCGTTAACCATATCAAGCCCTTTGCTGACCGCTGAACGGTTTTGAAAAGATTGAAGTGCTCCTCGTCCCAGCGAAGGATGGATGATCGCTGTTCCCGTTCCCGTGATGGAATAATGTCGAGCAACGATATGATGACAGACTCGGGAAAGAGGAAGGAATGCTGCAGAATTTCACCCGAGTTGAGGGCTGCGACACTATAGCTCTCACCCTGATCGTTGACAAAATCTGTGACAGACTGAACAAGAGCGTCAATCTCCTGATTGGCCACCTCCGGCGTGAGTAAAATGATCTTGGGAGCAGTTTTGATCATCGC
Source organism: Claviceps quebecensis (assembly GCA_004016085.1). NCBI lineage: Eukaryota > Fungi > Ascomycota > Sordariomycetes > Hypocreales > Clavicipitaceae > Claviceps > Claviceps quebecensis. Next base: position 4,581 of record QEQW01000073.1, read on the forward strand.
AACGCGGCACAGCGTCGAGTCCACGGGAGTAAAATCCTCAAAGTCATGATCATTCGCGGCACCATTTTCCTCACTGTGGCCATTCGTGCCCGAACTCGTCTTCACTTCGGCAGACTTGTATCGAATCAAGATGCCCCCCACCTTGAGATAATCTTCCGGGGCGCTTGAGCGCATTTCAGGTCCTCCATGATGGATGATCAGATGATAGTCCGTGTCGATATCGGCCATTGACTTCTTGCACTCCACGAAAGGCTCCACTCGAGTGCCTTTTATGCGCGTTGAAAGCTCCGACGAGACTCCCGCTTCAGTCGATTCGTCAACAAGTGTAAACCTAGAAAGACGGGGAGTATCCTCCTCGTCGGACGCAACCTGGTCCAAGATGTCGACTGCGGCTTTCAGAGAACCCCCAACCTGCAAAATCGCCAATTCTGGATACTTGTGGGCAAGCAGGTCCAACAATTCCACAAGATCGGAAAACGAGGCAAACGTGGCATCCTGCTTCCACACAATCTCGGTAGAAAGGTTTCGGAAATTGGGAAGAAAGCCCCCGAGTCCACTGGCGGAGGCAGAGGTGTTGAGAGCTGTCAAGTGTAGACCCTCGATAATGATCCGCGGGTCCGTAGAATCAGCGTCACTCATGACAATTCTGGCATCGGCATCTTGAAGGCCAATCTTGCTGGCGGTAGCATAGCCAGAGAATATTCTCGGCGCATCGTTCGATACCGCCGTAGAGACGAACACGCTCTTGAAGAATGTGGGCACCATTGGGCTCGTCTCGATGGCGAAGAGAGAATGAAACATGGAGTCCAGCGTGGCAGGATGAATGACGTGAGGATACTCAAACTTGGCAGGCATCTTGGATTTGGTGTCCGGGACACACACCTTGAACAAACAGGCTCCATCGCCTTGAGACAATTCAGACATGTTCTGGAAAGTCGGACCGTAGTTCATTCCTATCGTGTCCAAGAGCTCATAGAGCTGTCGAGCCTTGACAGATTTCTTGCATACCCGAGTCAATTCTTGCCGTTCAGCCTCGTAGGCACGCGAAGACAAGACGGCATTGCCAGCTGAATGTCTGAAGTGAAGAAATCCACTGGCGTGCTGTTCCCAAGGACCATCCAGCTGCTTGGAGTAAATGGAGAACTCATAGGCGCCCTCCAGATTCACTTTCATGTTTAGTGCCACTTCAAGACCATGAGCCGTGTTGGGGATCATCATTGCCTTGGCGATGTTCATATCAGTGATCTGATATCCTATGAAGCTGTCCGACTCAGGCTTGATTTGACTTGCACCTTCAAGGACCATTGAGATCATACCAGCAGCAGGATACACGATTGTCTTCTGGACCTGATGGTCCTGGATCCAAGGGTTTTCCGAGACACGGAGGAAGCCACGCCAACGCGGCTCAAAGGAAATCGAGTCTGCGGTGAGTGCCCCAATTAGATCTTGCCGTGGAAGTTCTCGTTGTCTGCATGCAACACTCAAATGCGACTCGTGCCAGTACGACTTGGAATGATTCCACGGATATGGAGGTAAGTCAGTCAGACATTTTGGGAGTGCCGCGTGCCCTCGGTTGACAACTTCCTTCAATTTGATCGGGGCGCCTTCCACCCACAGCTCTCCAATAGTCGAAAGAAGAGTCGAGAGCCCAGTTGTCTTTGGTTGCATGACGGAAAAGTAGGCTGGTTGTTTGCCTTCGCCTAGTACCGATGTCATGATGTCAGACGTCGGCGACCGTAGGATCGCCCGCGGACTGAGCTCGATCACGACAGTGGGCCGCTTATTAGCAGGCAGGCTCATCATTTCGCGAATGGCAGCATCATACTGCACGGGGCTGGTCATGTTGTCTGTCCAGTATTGGGCATCAAGCTCTTGACCTTTGACCATTCTGCCTGTGACAGACGAAAACATCTTGATACCTGGTAACAAATCTTGAGCCTTGACTTGGGACAGAGAGACTTTGTAGTCCTCTGAGACAAGACGCATGTGAGAGGAGTGATATGCTGTCTGCACATCGAGGACGCGGTGGAAAATGTTTCTGCTCGCCAAATGTTCCGCAACAGCTTTGATAGCCTCAACTCGGCCGGAAATGGTGACTGATTGGTGGCTGTTGACACAAGCCACCTCGGCGGACAACTTCTCGGACTCCAGATAGTGTTTCATATCATTGACCGACATCCCGACTGCCATCATCGCGCCTTTGAGCTTTGGTGCCCGGAGAGGGATGCTAAAAGCAGCCATGCCACGGTAATATGCGACTTCCCAGGCGCCGAATCGAGAAATTGCACCGCCAGCATACGCGGCGGCAATTTCACCGGAAGAATGGCCCACAACGTGCTTCGGGTCGATGCCAAAGGAATGGAAAAGGTCGATCAGCGCAACTTGAATTGCGGTTGTTGCCGGCTGGGAGAGATGCGGATAGGATAGGGCTGACTCGGAGTCTTGTCTGAACATCTCACGAAGTAGATCGAACGGAGACCCGAGGACATGCATGGTGTACGCACTGGCTTCTTCCAGACTTTTTCGGAAGACGTCGAAGCCCATCAATTCGAGACCCATCTGCGCCCATGAAGAACCTTGTCCAGAAAATATGAAGGCAACTCGTGGCTCTCCGTTGTGCAGAGAGCGAACGACGTTGGTGGTGCCAGGTGTCTCGAGTTTTGCAGTCAGTTCAGACACCGACCTGGCAAGAACGAAGCCTTTCCACTCCATCACCGATCGGCGGCAGCCAAGGGTGTAGGAATAGTTCTTTAGTAGCTCCGCTGAATGGTCATCCTGACGTGCTTGTATATACTCAAAGTGGGAACTCATAGTACGAGTGACACCGTCCTTCTCACCCGCAGAGTAGCAAAAGAGTTGATACTCATTCTTTGGCGGAGTGGTCATTGTATCTTCGTCTTGATCGCACGGCGAGAGGTTCAAGGAACTGTGGTGAGCTACCAAACCGCGAGACGACATATACCCAGGTGCTTCATCAAGAATAACATGAGCGTTGGTTCCTCCAAATCCAAAGCAGTTGACGCTAACGCGACGGAGGCCAGGAATGGGCCAGTCCATGACAGACCGAGGAACCTATGGACGAGTCAGAGGTGTGTTGGACAGAGTTTGCCAGGGGCTACTTACCTTGACCTTCCAGTTATCGAAATCTATGGTGGGGTTCCCATGCTCAAAGTTGATATTGGGTGGAATCTTGCCACGTTCGAGGACGAGAACACCTTTGATCATCCCAGCAACTCCTGCCGCGCCCTCCAAATGACCTATATTGGGCTTGACTGAGCCAACCAATATAGGGTTCTGGGGAGATCGAGAGGCTGCCAAGGTTTCTGAAATAGCCTTTAGTTCTCGCCAATCTCCAGCCTGAGTCCCTGTGCCATGGCATTCGACGTATGCCGTCTGATCGAAATCAAGCCCGGCATTCGCATATACGGATTTTATATTGGCTACTTGAGCTTCCTTACTGGGAAGCGTGATTCCTGACTCTTCGTTAGCAACAGACTAGCCCGATACCTCGGCAGGGAATCTTACCGGTCGTGCGGCCGTCTTGATTGACTGAGCTGCCTCGAATTACCGCTCGGATGGTGTCGTTATCTCGAATGGCATCCGAGAGACGTTTCATTACGACAACTCCGATTCCTTCACCACGGCCGTAACCATTGGCTCTTGAGTCAAATGTGAAACACTTCCCATCAGGGCTGAGAAAGTTCAAAGCAGTCATCGGCATCATAGTGCTTGGTGTCAGGATCATACCAGCTCCAGCAGCGATGGCCTGGTACTAGTTAGAGAGAATGTCCTGCACTTGGTCGACTGAGTCTGAATACGGCTTACAATTGATGACTCCTTATTTCGGAGGCTCTGAGCTCCCAAATGAACAGAAACCAAGCTCCCACTGCATCCAGTGTCAATCGTCATGCTCGGTCCATGCAAATTGAAGAAGTATGATATACGGTTTGCCATAATGGCAACTCCGTTCCCCGTGGCGGCATATTGAGGAGCCCAATCGGGATCTCTCAAACAGATTTGCTCATAATCTTGATTCTGTTAGCAACAACACTTCTTTGTCTATAACTACCTGGGTGTGAGTGGAAATAGTGGTACCTTTGACGAATGATCCGACGTAGACGCAGGCATCGGTGCCACTAATGTCCTCTTTCCGCAGACCAGCTGATTGAATTTAGCAGTGATCAACGAGTGTTTACGACAAGTGGACTTGTTCAAAGCACGCACCATTCTCTAAGGCCTCGTAGGATACCTCAAGCAACATGCGCTGTTGAGGATCGATGGCCTGTGCATCTTCAGCCGGTACCGAGAAAAACTGACTTCAAGTCAGCAACAAATATCGCCTCCCAAGCTTGCTCCAAGGTTGTTATTAGCTTACCGGCGCATCAAAAGCTGAAACATCTTCTTTTAGAAGATGGGCACCACGAAAGGGGATCTGAGAAACAAGCAGCGTTCATTAGCTACATGATAATAGTTCCAAGTGGACTCAGTATATTGGGCACTTACACTGCCTTGTCTGTCACCGCTCGGATGAAAGTAGCCTGCGATGTTGATTCTTTCCTTCGGTATTTCGCACCATTGAGATTCGCCCTGCTCCAAGACATCCCATAGTTTCTCAGGAGATGAAGCGTTTCCGGGGAATCGGAGGCCAACTCCTATCACTGCAATGTCCTCCATGCTCTTGTTGACTTATACAGTATTGTAAGCCGCTCAGGGGTGGGTTGAAGAACAGGTGCGGCGGACAAAGCTCGATCAGACTGAGGAGCTGCAGAAACTAACAAAAGACATCCAGAAAAAGATGAAGGAAGGATATCTCTTATAGAGACGAGAGAAAATATTCTCGTTTGTTTGTTTGGAGAGTAGGTGAGGTAATTCGAGGCCTCTGCTTGGGCCAACGCAGTGTTTGGTGGCTGTGAAGGTAGACTCCGTTTACAAATTAGTGGACAGTGCTCAATATTTCTACAGGGAAGACCCATTTATTGCCACATTTACTTCCTCATGAATGAATGAAGGAAAGAAAATGAAGTGGACAGAGGTAACGGAATGGGGACTTATCTGATCAAACGACGACTCTTTGAACCTGGTTTAAATCATCGCCCGAGACCGTTAGCAGCTAGGACCAACGAACTTGCATGTAACCATGCACGCACACATGACGTTCTTGGAGTCAATTGCAAATAGCTCGTGGAATTCTATGTATAGATTCGTGTAGTTTCCATAATAAAAGCGTCTCCTCAACGTACCAGTTGTGCGAATTGTTGGGGCCTAGACCATGTTCGTTCACTTCTCACAGGCAGCAAGATAATAGGCCCCAGCCGTACAACTCATGCACACTAACATGAATATGCACCAGTGGCCACGGTGTAGGGGTGATCGACCCGACGAGGAAGCCGTTTTGATTTGTCACATTGTTTAGTGAGGTAGCGGGCGGATAAGATGCGCTCAAAGTGCCATCCCGTGTCCTTCCCGTGCCTTGCAAGTTGTCGAGGAGGAATCTGAAAAGCTGAAAAGATATCAAGGTGTACAATAGTGGTTCATCCTCGTGGCAAACTTTGACACTGAAACAACCGTCACAAATCAGACGAAGAGGGAGCGCCCGAACGTCATAGTCCCAAGGATATCGAGTCCGGGTCTGACATAGCAAGTAGGGCACAAATCTGGTGCATTGGCTTCATGTAAGACGAGAAGCATGGTGAGAAAGAGCTGTGCCTTGGGCAGTTTAGTGGCCGACCCCAGACTTTGACGTGGCTCGGCATTTCCGGTGGCTCCATCAGTAGAACACTACTCCAGATCTGGACTTTGTGAAGGCAGAACTGGCCGCTGGTAGCAAGTTCGTCTCACCGAATTATCCCTGGGCGGTGGGAAAGTCATGCGCGTCTTCCGCGAGCCGACAAATGAGAGAGGCACATGATATGAATTGAGCAACGGTGCCACAGAACGGGAAACTCGAAACAGCACTTAATCTGTCAATATCAAGAGACTCTTTCGTGCTCTGCAATGGTTTCGGGTTGAGATCAACGTGTTTTGCGGAACGACACCTTGGAGCCTTGCTTGTGAGGGAGGATCTGGTTTGCAGAATCATCCACTTCGAATGACGCATATCGTTGCATCGTGATGGCCCAAGTGAGCCTTGCATGCATTCCCAGGATAACTATGAGAGCGCCAGAAATGCACTGCTCAATTCGTAGAGGCATTCAAGGCCAATCCTGTTACTTGCCTACTGCAGAGGTGGGCAGGGAACGTTTGTGAGGCCCATCTTGCCCGATTTGCGGGATCTAGGAAGCGGAGTTGTCGGCAAATTATTACCCGAAGATTCCATTCTGTGGGTCCTACACACCAACTTTGTTGGCATCACGAATCACGATCAATTCATGGCTTCCTGGTCCATGCTTCCTTGTTGTCGTCGGATCCCTACCGATACAAGTGGTGCTTCTTTAACTCGCTCTTTACGCTTGAGTCTGACACATAGCCGAGCAAGCCTCACCTGGTGCTCATAGCTATTTGCATCCGACGCCCACGAGTTCCTGTCACTATCGCGTCTGCCGGCTCGTGAGTCGTGACCATCGCGACAGGGGTACCGGATTGTAAGCCCAGCTGAAACAGTTCTGGAAGCGTCGGATCTCAACACAAAGCACTTTGCGCTATCATGCAGAGTCGTGATGCGATGTAGAGCTGCGATGCTATCCATCCAATATAGTGACGGCAGACACCAGATGAACTGAAAAGTCTTTACCCATTGGGTTCACTGCAGCATGCGTAGACCGAAGAGGCATTCTTCCATGGGGAGAAATGGCGGCTCTATGAGCATGAAGGCGCTGTTGATGGCAGGCAGACCAACGCAAAATGTGAGAGTTCTTGCTTGGCTTGGCGGCAATGCATTTGACAAGAGTTTGGATACATCCGACATCTCACCATTCCCAGCATATGTATTCTTGGCTCTCTGCACACGAGATGAGTACCACCTGATCTTTGCTGAATGCATAGATACGATCCTGCGGCCTAGGAACAACCTTCTAGAACCCGCGCGTCTCCTGCATTGCCGTCTCAGTAGGCTGTCACGGCTGCTTCACTGCTTCGAATACGACACCAGAAAAGTGAGATAGAAGTCAAGAATCTTTGTCTGAACGGCTCAGGCGCCCAGCGATATCGGGATTATGACGCAACGATTGGGCTCTGGAGACGGGATATCACTTCCGCAGCCGTTGATTCAAGAGGCGTGTTGTGGGACGACGCAACATCTTGGTCGGCTTTGAGATCAAAATAGCCTGCAAACGAAGCGGAGCTGAGTTTGACCTTGAAAAACGGAGCAGCGCGTCGATACACGAAGATGGTCTCTGAGAGCACAGAACTGTAATGGCGACACACCCTAGCCATCTCGCTACCAGGGAGCCAAGCCCGGCAGTGTTTGTACAACGCCAGCTCATCTATGTCTCAACTTGTTGCTGGAGTATCTTTCTCTAACACGCTGCTGATTCATGCTCGATTCGAAGCGAGGTCCTGCATCATCTAGAAATCCACGGCCGCCGTCGGTATCCCTCATCCAGCTGCAATTTGACACACAACATTGCTGTTGGCAAGAGGACAGGCAAACAAGCGCACGGGCTAGTCAACTGTCAGATAAGGATGCGCTGTAACTTGTGAGGGTCTGGACTCAGATTTTCTGCTGAGTCTCCTTCTTTCTTTTCTTGGATCTGGAGTCTTTCCTGCCCCGTCTGCGGCAAGTGGCAGTTGCGACTGCCTGCCTACACTCCTGCTTCTTCCCAAACATCTTAGCACAGATCGACGTTGCGTCATCTCACGCGAGGCTCGCCTGTTTTGTCGGATCTTGGGCACTCCGGAAAGTAAACGGCTGCCCGCGTAGCGAATGCGGACCTCGTGACTCTTCCACTTGTTTCTTGGATTCACAAACGCACAACACCCCCAACCTGGTCTATTGAAAGGCAGAAAGGCACAACAACAAACAAAGTGCACTCGCTTCTTTCGCATTCCCACGTTCTTCTTGGAGGCACCGCCAGAAAACCAAACCATGGCTTCAGAATATCAAATGTCCCTGCCTTATCCAAACCATTCACTCAGCCAGATGACATCCTCACAAGCACCAAAAACAAGTCAAGCACAAGCACACCCAGACGCCAGTGCTAGCATGGAGGACAATCAGCGTGTGAGCGGTGCGCGTCAGAAGGTCCTCGTTGTGTCGTGAGTAAAAGCTTCTTGGATACACCATGTTATACAGTGACGAAAAGGCTAATCATGGCACACAGCCTTCTCATCGGACTCCTTTTCTCCAGCCTGGATACAGCGATCGTTGCTACGTCTCTTATCACGATCTCCCATGAAATGAACGATTTTGTCCATGCACCATGGATTGTTTTGGCATACTTATTGACATATATGGGTATCTATGACTTTCTCTTCGATATTCTCTCAAAACGGATCCCGCTAACATATTTAGGGTTCGCTGTTTGCATTTCGAAGCTCAGTGATATATACGGTCTGAAAAATATGCTCATCTTATCATGGATCATTTTTATAAGCTTTTCAATGGGATGCGCTTCATCAAAAGGCATGATTTCACTGTACGTAAAGCATGGTCTGTCTCGTGATGATCATTAGCTGACGGGCCAAGTATTGTCTGTCGCGCTTTTCAGGGAATAGGAGCGTCTGGCCTGTATAGTCTCACCCAGATTGGACTCGTTGAAATTGGGCCGGCAGATCGACGAAGCCTCATGGGCGCCTTGGTCGGGGTAACCCTTGCTATAGCGTTTGTTCTTGGGCCTATAATTGGTGGTGTTATATCGGAGCTGTCAGATTGGAGATGGCTCTTCAACATGAAGTAAGTCTGTTTTACTGTTCTTCTTATGGCACAGTATTCTCATGAAATCTAGCGTTCCCTGTGGTCTCGTAACTATTCTGGTGATCACCAGTTTTTGGCCTCAAGAAAGGGTGGCCGATCTTCTGTCATGGTCAGCTTTTCGAAGCATTGACTTTCTCGGAAGTGCTATGTTGATTTCTAGCTCAGGATTCTTGGTGTTCGCTATGCAACAAGCTGGGTCACAAGTACTTGCATGGAATAGCCCAGGCATAATTGTTAGCTTTATCGTTGCCATCCTTTCATGGCTCACATTCATCCTATGGGAGATACATCTTGCCCGCAAGCGACACCGCCACATTGAGCCAATCTTTCCAATTCATCTAATGGGGAAAAGAGTATACGCTGCCGGGCTGCTGTGAGTTTTGTCAAACAGTCGTTTTTTGTTGATGGACGTGAGCTGACTTGGAGAAATTCTTCCTCACGAACGACAGTGTCACTTTATTTACGGGGTTTCCGTACATTTGCTTTTCCATCATCCTACCAGAACGGTTTCAAATGGTGAACTCTCAAAATTCTCTCATGGCAGGAGTTCGCATACTTCCCATGTTGGTGGCTTGTGCTTGCGGTTCATTCCTTGGTGCTGCGCTGTCCAGCAAACGAAACAATACATCCTATACGTTAGTTGCGGCTTCTTGCCTGCAGCTTCTTGGAACTGGCCTCATGACGACAGTCTCAGGTGATTCTGAGAGAGCAATTGCTCAGTATGGATTCCAGGCAATTTTCGGGCTTGGTGTTGGCCTATCTTTTTCAGCTGCTACGATCATGACCAATGTCATGGCGACCGAACCTCATGAGAGAGCTCCTGCTCAGGGCGCCGTTGCACAGGCAAGAGTTCTGGGTGGGTGCGTCGGCCTGTCGCTCTGTACGATTCTGTTCAATCTTCATGCCACTCAAAACTTGAGAGGACATCTGACGGATGCAGAACTGGGTATGATTCACAGGTCTCCTCTTCTGGGACTTCAGCTGCCGACCAAACTCAGAGAGCTGGTGAGGGCAGTCTACATCGAGGCGTTCGGGTTAGAAATCAAAGTCATCGCTATATCTTGTGCTATCATGGTCGTCATCTCTCTTTTCACCTTGGAAAAACAGCCACCATCGATTGAGCGACTAACGGCTCCACTTAAGGACGAATCCTCCTCATATCGCAGAGGAAGTGACTCTGGGACTGAAATCAACGATCTTGCCCCTCAACAACAACAACACACGGGCTGAGAGGATGCGGCTCCATTATCCTGATTCCTCTTACCAGGTCGAAAAAAGGCCTGTATCGTTCTTTGCTTCCCTTTGCTCTTGAGGATGCGTCAGGAGTAACGAGCACATTGACCCGAATCTTTGGAACGCGAGATTATGAGTTGCGACATGAATCGTTCTGCAAGTCGACGCAGTTTCCACGAATCGCAGTTTTCCTGTGTCCGGTACTATGTTTCCTGGCTTTTTTCCCTTTTTCGCTTTTGACTTGAGCATTTGCATCTCCTTTATGAGACAAATGCCACATCATGTCTGAACAGTGGGTAAAGAAAAAAAAATAGCTTGGTAAATTGATTGTTGTTAGTCATGTACGACTACCGGAGAGCCAGTTATGGCATGGTTCTTCAGCGATATAACTTCCATTGCATGTGACTTTCTAAAATGTGGCATCAAATAGCATTGTTTTTCCCTGTATCTGCCCCTTCGACACCTACATGTTCGGCTGAACTCGCCGTTGTTTATTATAGGATCAGATAAGAATCAATGTCCGTTGCATCTATGTGACTCGTCAAAAAGCATTATCAGTCCTGCATCGTACTATCGAAAGTCATCGTCACACGTAACCAATATGTGAAAGACCACACGAATTGTGGCCACGCACATTTCGTTGGCTCCCGAGTCAATAAGAAAAAGATGCCAAGCTGTTTGTTTGTACTTACCGACCTTCACTCAATCTACTTCGCTAAAACTCGGCATGGCGGTGACACAAGATCCCTGCCACACCACCTCGCCGTCCATCGTGATGGTAGTACATGTCCCACTCCCAACCGCGCGTGATCAGCCACCAGCATCAAGCATCAGGAGTAGTACCCGTATTTGACTATGAGCGATGTTGTGCCGAGCGGCCCGCTGGACACTGTCGAAATTGCTGCGGAATGATAGGTACGGGGTCTACTACCTACAATACGTTTCGCCACCGGAGACGTCGATCATCAAATCTTGGCATTGTGCTTTGTGGGCGGACGGGGCAAAGTGGACGGTCATTAGGCGGTCAAGTACATAAGGTACATAGAAACGGAGGAGCGGACGGAAGGAGGAAAGAAGGAAGGTGTTGAAGATTCTTGGCTTGCAGTGAGCGGTATGAGATCAGCCAGCCAATCTGGGGGAAAGAGGGAATTGAGTAATTTCCTCTTATCTGGTTCTCAGAAAGTGATGGATTGTACGGAGCGTCCGGTATGATTGTTCTTTTCATGCATACAACTGGGCAGCAAGCTGCGCACGCGGTGTATACGACTGGTGTGAAGTGATGAGGTTGTCTCACCAAAACCGGCAAGTCGAGATAAGGGGCCAGAAATTTAGTATGTATGTAAATACGCTGATGTAGTCGTAATGCAGTCGAAGTCGGAGCGCGCCCGTTGAAGAAGGATCCTCATTCACACGACATGTTAGGATGAAACTTGGGGGTGGGATGGACAACAACTTTTAAGGCTGCCCGGCTTTGGATAAGCTGCCGTCTTTCAAAACCAAGAATGCCCCGTACATGATCGACATATGTAATGAGAGCCCAACCGGCCACATCCCTCTCTCGTCTCATATCGTACCTCATGTGTATCACACCCCACTTCGCCACCTCTTCTCTTCTTTCATGGAGAGGCACCTCCCGTGAGCTGCGGCTTGAAGTAAACAGTCAGGATGCCCTCCACGCCGAGTTCTTTTGCTATATCTTTCAGAGCCTGATGCGCTTGGCAGCTCTCATCGTAGTACTTCATTTCGTCCATGCCGGCGAACTCGGTCTTGCATACTACAGTGTAGCCCTGAGAGCGGGGGTCCGCCTCAGTAGGGCCGACGGCTAGGGAGAGGATATACGGCTTGCCGTCCTACATTTGGAAACCGAGGGAGGCAAGATAAAACCTGGTGTTAGTCATACTGCCTTCTGTATCGTGCCGCAGAGACCCAAGGAAAGAGGGGGAGGGTTAGGTGCAGAAGCTTTCGGGTAGGGCAGGCTGTTCTCCTTTTGACTTGAAACGCCATTCGTGGGAGGGCCTCTATTTGTATGCAAAACAGAATGTAGCAGCGATGACGTTCGCCTTTCAACTAGAATCTATTTCTTGTGCTCGCTTGCTTGCTGGAGATGATACGGTGCGAAGAAAGCAGTGGCACGGAAACTCGCACCAGGGGGGTTGGACGTCCTGCTCATCTCATTGTGCTCGCCATGACTTACCTTTTGGTTGGTCTGATCGAGAGTCTTGTATGCTTGAATGAGCTTCTGCTGCTTGGCCTGGTCAGGCAATTTGAACATGGTGACGCGGTGGACTCGTTCGGCCATTTTGAAAGACTGTTGCAAGTTCGTGCTATGTATGACGTTTGTCGTGTTTATGGCGACGTTGAGGCCCAAGGGTGAGGCCCAAGGGTGAGGAAGCCGCGGCTGCAACTCGGAGGGTGGGTTGCAGCGGGATATTGTCTGGGAAAAGCCCGAAATGCAGGCCCGCAGGTGCGAGAGAAGACAAATAGATTATCACTGGGGTATCTAGATCGCGGAGTAGCAAATCTCTTTGATTAGAAAGGCAGGTAGCATTAAGCAACGGGGTGAGCGAGAAGAGGCAGCAAAGGATGAGGATTACGGCCAGCTGTTCCGATGTTCGCGATGCCGAGATTATCCACCCCCTCCTACAATTGCATAGGTACACAGTACACTCCACCAAGTTTCGCCTATTCGAATATCCGCACACCTTCTTTCTCCTCTCATGCCTGCCTACCTACCTATCCGCACATGCCAATTTGTAGCTATGGATTACTCGGTACCTAGGATAGGTGCTATTCAGCCACTCCGGTAAAATTGAATTTCATTTGATTGTTGCTCCTACAGAGTATTCTGTGCTTGATCGCGTCAAAAAGCTCGAATCCGCGATTGTACCTTGGATCAGGTACCGGTACCTAGAGGAGGTATGTACCTACATACATTACGGAGTATGTAGTAGGTACCTCCTGGTAGATGCGCATCCACGTGCCTTAAATCATGGCAATGCCTTTGATCAACAGAGGAATCCAACGGCGGCTTCAAAGTCGGCTGTACATATGCGCTTTCTAAGAGTAAGAAGTATGTAGGTAGCTTACCCTTCAACGGGGCATTGCGTTTTTATAAGTCCCCGCGCAATCGTTGCGGCCAATATCTTTCCCACTGCGTATTCGGTTCCTGTGAAGGCGGGACAGAACATCAAATTGCATCGGCGACTCGTGAAGTCGTGATGTACCTATGTACATGATCACGTGCCCTTGCGCTTTAGCGCCGCGCGGCGCGCATTGTGATCAGTGATCACTGATCATGCTGCATGACACAAGTTACAACAATACATAGGTATGTACTTAATCCGCGTTACCTGAGCAGAGCATGCGGCAATTCAGTCTCAACTAACTACCGTACATGCTAGTCCGGCCTACGGCTCATCATACTAAACGAGTCAATTTAATCGATCGAGGCTCTCTAGACTTCCAAGCCTTGCGAGATACGAAGGTGATCGGCGGCTTCGGATCAAAGCATGATGGCAATTCCTGCCGTGCGGCGGGGCTGATGAACGCGACGGGCTTCAAGAATAAGAAGTCTAGGACGACTGGCAACGCCTCCGCGAAGGTGGGCACGGCGGCAAAATGGGTGTCCCGAGAGGTCCTGGGCCCTGGCACGAAGACGTGGGACATCGGATCGCGAATTGCAATATGACTGTGGCTGTCAGGCCGGGCAAGAAGACCGGAGTCCGTGTTTACGTTGGATTACGACTCGTTTTGCGAGCATCCATTGTCCCCTCCGCCGAGTCTTAGGGGGGTCTTTTTCCAAGACGTGGCTGTCGGCGTCCTCCTCGGTCTCCTCAGAGACATCGCAAACACGGACTCCGGTCGTCTTGCCCGGCCTGACAACTACAGTCATATTGTCGCCTTCCCGCAACGCAGGGACTGACCCGCTTCACATCTTTGTGCCAGGACCTCTTGGGGCACCCATTTCGCCGCCGTGCCCGCCTTCGCGGAGCGTTTGCCAGTCGTCTTGGACTTCTTACTCTTGAAGCCCGTCGCGTTCACGCCCGGCGCATGGCCAGCCGACAGCATGATATCCAATATAACCTCAATTTCCTGAGCATCCTCGGCCGACACAGGCCGCAGAATCGCAGCCCGGGACGGTCAGGTTTCCGAGAATATATCTTTCTTGGGAACCGAGCTGAGCCCTGCTCTGATATCATAATACGAAGATGGAGCTCAACGGCCGAACGTTTCATTTAGCCCTGATACAGTGTATCACGATGGACCAGGTCTCGCCAATTGACGACTTTTTCTTGCTGATAGCTCTAGAGGTATTCGTTCACTAGAAAGTCGTCTTGACCGCATGACCGCTGCGAACTGTTAGAGACACAGGGGGACCTTCCTTGACGTGGAAGCCATATGATGTAAGCACTTTGTCGTGCGTGATGCACTTGTGGGGGAAGGAGGCATCGACAGCCCCAATACAATTTCCAAGGGTCCGTGTTTTGTTGGAAGGCATTCGTCTCTCATCGTGCGAAGCCTGTGGTAGGTTAGCTGCTCCTTCATCGGTCATATCAAACGGCGGCTTGCCATCATCGGTCATCGACTTTGTTCGCCATCATTCATCACTAGCTTCTATCAATCTTTGCTCGATATAGCTCCGACATCTTTCTCAGCCACTAGCCTTCAACCCCAGGCTCCTCAACGACCATCATGGCCTGCCGTGGACGATGCTTCTGGGCAGACGAGTTCACCGACAACGCACATATGGTGAAGCATGAGCAGTTGGCCGCACGGGGTGTGGTCTAGTATTTCTGCCCGTCCCACAGTAAATATCACGCTTTCCGTGTCTCTGATGCCTCTTATCAGCCATTCTGCGGCGAGTGCGCCGTCTTATACTTTTATCGCTCGCCAAACGCTCGTTGGATGAGGATGTTTGACATAAGCACCGCCATGTCTGTTCAAGTGCGCGTCATGTCGGAAGTCGGGGATGAGAATGCAGACATTGTGCAAGAAATGCGAAATCTACGTCAAGTCTGGGGGCTCGAATAGTGGCAGGCCTTCCCGGATGAGAGCACGACAGCGCAAAGTTCAGCATCGGATACAGAAGCATTGGATACGGAAGCATCAGCTACGGAAGAATCAGATACTTTGAAAGAAATTCCAACATCCGATCCGACGTACCGGCATTTGTCCACGAATCTCATCCCCCATACTAGATTTCCAAATATGTTTCTTCTGGAATATCAGACGTTCTCGGGGGCGATGGCTTTCCAGCCTTGCGCACGAGATGTTGATCTCCGAGGCTATTTTAAGGCATTCGACCCCATTGAGATAGGCGGCGATCCCCTCTTCAGAATTGCTCGGTCGTGGTCATGTATTGTCCAGTCGTTCCAGGGACTTCCGAAAGAGATTCGATGGGTGCTTGCAACGGTTTATGACTTTTCCAACGAAATGATGCGTCCAGATACCAGCGAGGAGACATTGTGGGCCATGAGACGGTGGCTCATGTATTGGTTCGATATGGCTGAGAGGCTTTTCCAAAAGTATAATCTCCCGATCTCTGCACCGGATGTGGACTGGTTTTGTCGCCCAAAAGCTGTGTCGGTGGAGGAAGACCAAGCAGTCGAGGTCGGCTCTGATTCCACACTTTACTGCCACGATTCCTTCATTTCTGATGAAAATCGGACCGTAATTCATCATAGAATGGAGTCGTCACCATATACAGCCGCCGGATATCCCCAGTACGTCGTTCCTTCATCAAACATTAGCGCGTGGATCGCCGCTCAGCCAGACTGGGCGGCAGCTTTTCCGCAGCCTCTTAGGCCAACGCTAGGAGACGGGACAGTTATACCACGAAATGCAGTATTTGAGTCACATCTGTCGGCCTCTACTTGGAACTCAGGTGGCCAGGAACGAAACTCGAGCGGGTTCAGGTTGAATCCAGAAGCCACAGAGTTCGACCCGCACATGGAGCTGAGAACGTCGCCCGGAAGCAGAACATCCAGATCGCCATCGCCCATGTCCGAGGACTCAATCGTGGTCCACGATATGAGCAGTGAACTGGATGGACTTTGCTGCTCCGATAGGAGCCCTGCCGCGTCGAAACATTGCGCTTCATGATGAATCCGCGTGATGTGGATGTCGAATCATTGGGATGAACCGGGCGAGAGGCACGACATGTGTTTGGTATCTGTTGATAGCGTTTGTGCATGCCTATGTGCGTTCTTTTTACAGTACAGTACTTGTCGACTAGCGATAGCGGTGAAGCGGGAATCAATTTACACAATGTCACCTGAACGATACATACCATTTCATCTGCATCGCTGTTGCTTCATATGCTCCATCCCGCTGCATCTATCACCGTGCATCCTCTCCCACGTGCATCAACGTCACCCTTCCCATCGTCTCCATTTACATACTCTAGGTATTCACACTCTTACCGCATCGTCCGATATGCAGCTAAAATGAGCCCCTCTACTGGGCCGCCATCATACTCATATACACCCCCCATCCCAACCCCGCCACACAACCCACCAAGCTCCTCCCCTCCACCGTTCTCACCAATGTATAATTCAGCAAACTCACCGCCGGCCACAACTTGATCCCCGCCAACACAATCGTCCAAAACTCCGCAAGCGCCGCCTGCAGCACAAGACGCGTATCCACGATGGAGAAGTCAATCACTCCCGGGGAGACCCAGTACGAGGCTGCCTTGGTGAAGCTCGTAAGGCGGGGAGCATGGGGCATGGCCATGTGGATGGAGTGGATGTACAGACTGAAGAGAAGAGTATTGAGGGTAGCGCCTAGGGTTTGATCGAGGATGAATTTGGTGAGTGTATTGCGAATGTTTAGAGGCTGCTGGTGCTGGTGCTGCTGCTGCTGCTGTTCTGGAGAGGTCTTCTTGGGGGCTGGCTTTTGGGAAGGCTTTTGGGATTTTGTTGCTGCTGCTGCTGGGGGGGAAGAGGGGGGGATGCGATTGCGAGCTGGGAAGGTGGATTCTAGGTAATCTTGCCTATGGATGGGAAGTTAATTGGCTTGCGTTTTCTGGAAGGGCTTGTTTACCTAGGTAGGTAGGTAGGTATGTACCTATGTAGGTCTTGACGTATGGGGGGTTTTTTTTTTTCTTTTCTCTGGTTGGAACTTGGGGGATGCTGAATACGTACCATATGAAGTTGGGGGGCGTGCTGATGATGCTGAAGATGAGGAACTGGAAGACGGGAATCCAATCTACTTCCAGGGCAGTCTGTTCACTCTTGATATGTATTAGAATTTGGTACCTCTATGTAACTCATTTCTGTCCTTGCTCACGATGAGATGGAGGAAGGCAGGTGGAGGGATGGAAGACGCGAAAGTGGGAAGCTACGAACTTGATTTCGATATGATTGTATCAATTGCGCTAGTATGTTGGATATGGCTCCGAGGAGGGCGGCCTGGAGGGTAGCGGAGAAGATGGGATTGGGGGCCATGATGTGTGGTGCTTTTGCGTGGTATGTACTGAGGAAAGGGTTCAGGAACACGGGCCAGGAACTTTGTTGTCCTTTTTCTTGAGGGAGATGGTCTACTAGGTGACTATAGTCTAGCCAGGTGATCGATTGGTTTAGGAGAGTAATGAAGGTTATCTTTCGGGGTCCAAGGCCCTTTTTCTGGGCACAAAGTGGATGAACGTGGGGTACCTATTTTGTTGATGGCGAGAATATGACAGGTGGTTGAATGGATAGAAGGATGGACCGTCACGTGCTGAAGCCACGTGGCTGGAGCTGAAGATTGAGTTATCATGTTCCTTTAAACGTCGCGATGGGTTAAGCGAAAGCGATAATGACACTTTGGTGGTCAGGATGCGATTTTCACGGGATGTGGTGCGCAATTGCATTACATGGCCGGACGCGAGTGATGGTTGGGGATGCAGTCAAACACTTGCCGCGCTTGTAGCTCGCGCGACGGTTGAGTTGGTATAGAATGGAACTTGTTGAGCCTCTGGAGCTCATTTGTACGCGCAGAGACAATCGTTCCATCAGACAGATTGATCATTTGGCACATCATTTGTCTCATTAACTACCTAAGCCGTCGAGATCTAGTCTACATCGAAAGCACCCCTCCCGCGACAACAATCCGCGCCCGTTTCTTACATTAAGGAGGGCCAACGCTCTTATTTCGTGTGATTGTTGTCGCCTTCCTCGCAGGCGTCGGAAGAATACCATACCAGTACTCCGTACTCCCTTCAAAAATTATCTTCGGTGGCTTTTTATGATCTCGACCTGGACATCCATTCATGTCAGACCGCCAGTAAGCTGGAACTCACATATTGGCTGCATTTTGCAAAACACTCAAGGATGTTATCGCAATGCAGGTTGCAGTTGTAATCAAGATGACTGACTACTCGTCTCCCGTCCTTCTTGGACTTTGCCGTAGCCGCGTTCGGACGCGCACGCTCACGAATGCTGCGCTCAAATCCCGCGAGTGAGAACCCACATGAAGAAGAGCTGCACAATGTACGAGTAGAAAAAAAGGAATTGCGTCCTCTGATTGCGCTTCGCACGCGAGTCGGTTTGCATAGGGCCGCCGGTATTACCGGATGATTCGGGTAAGAGCACGTATCGGAGCGATCGCATCTGTTGCCTCGTTAGCTGCCATTCTGACCTGCAATGAAAGGACACTTGAGCTACCACACGTACCAGAAAGAGGGAGTTAGCCAAAAAAGTGTAGAGGAACACGGCCCAGCCCATCCAACCGCCAGTGCCTTTGCCCCCGTTGAGAATCTCAGCCACAACAATCGTGACAATGATGCCGACAAACTTGTACCCCGAGTAAGCAATCAGGTCAAGAAGCTGGGACTGGCTCGAGATACTAAGTAGGTAGCATCCCAGCTTCAAAGCCACAATCTCGACAATGACGACGACCAGACCAGTGGTGGCAGTGTACCCTAGCAGCTCGGGTTTAAACTGCCCCTTCAGGCCGGCAATCAACGTCGACAGCAGAATATATGTGACCAAAGCCATGACTGAGAAGAGGCAAAATAAATGTTAGCGCTACCATCATATTGTTTTCTCGTGATACTCGACTCGGAGTGTATCAGAGGGATCGTCCTACCCGGGATGTACATGTCGGGACTATTGACATCTTCGCGAGGCGGCAAGTACCATCCCTCCTGGCCGTTGACGCCCACCGCCTGCTTACGCGACCATGGCTTGTGCCTCCAAGGGAACAGGACGAGGAACAGCTTGTTGACGACATAGAAATTGGAGACGTTGAAGTAGTGTTTCAAGGCAGACACGTTGACATAGCGACCGATCTAACAGCCAAACTCGAGTTAGCACAGCCTCGCCTACCGGGGAGATCTAGACATAGTATATGGAATAAAGCACACGTGGTGGTGAGATGCGCACATTCTGTTCAACGTATTCCTGGCCGTGCTTGAAGGCCGTCTGGCCAAACTGCGCCGCGACCTGGGCCGTCGGGTCGTTCATGAACTGGCCATAGGGTCCAAAGACATTGCCGGCATTGCCACCTTGCTGCTGATATGGCGTGCCTGAGCTGCCATAGCCCTGGCCGAGCGATTGCGCGGAACCGGGCGGCGGAGGCGGTGATCGCAGTTGCGGAACTGTGGAAACGTGTTGCGGTACAGGATGATGCAACGGAGGCGACGCCCCGTACGCGCCCCGTTGCATGGCGGCGGTCGTGGAGCGTTGGAGTCGAACTGCGACGGTAGATATGGGAGAAGAGCTCGGTCGGGCTTCAGTTGCTTGGGAATGAGGATGTTGATGATGCTCGGTGTGGTGTGAGATGCGATGAGGAGATGTGGTCGCTTTGGGAGATGCTACTGTTCGTCGAGCTGCGGATGACTTATTATTAGCCCAGGATTGGAGCTTCGTCAGACCCGTACAGCACGGACGCTGAAGAGCTCCCGAACAGTGGCTGCAGACCCTCTAATTGCCCTACAGTATGAGTGCTTGCAGAAGTTGCAGCGCTGCAACTGTGGACCTTCCCTTGTCTGAGTGGCAGACTGCAGTGACTCAGTGATGAGTCGTCTCCTATCCGCCCCGCAAGCCACTCGTGCCATTGACATCTAGGTAGGTATGTATTGACATCGTGGCCAGCATCAACTTGAAGAGGACAGCCTGCCGTCTCTGTCGGCCCTCATTCCTCATTCTCTCGAATCCCTTTTCTCCGCGAGATACCCAAAGCTCCTCTCCGGCCGCCGACCTTGCGCTTCGATTCCTGCGCTTTCGTCCCCCTCCCCCCCCCGGCACAAAACCGGCGCACATGGTCCCTCCACCATGCTAGACACCTTCGAGATCATCACCACATCCGGTGTGGTGCTGTGGTCGAAAAGTTACACGCCCCTGCGCTCGTCCATCGTCAACAACTTCATCGCAGATACCTTTATCGAAGAAAAGCATGGCGGCTCTGCATCGAGAGACGGGCAGTCAGCGGCCACGAATCCCGCCTACAGGACCGATCAGCACACGTTAAAATGGACGGTTGTCAAGGAACTGGGCATTATCTTTGTGGTGTGTATCCTTAGGTTTCGTTCTATATGCGCGAGATACTAATAAGTCTTTGTTCTTCAGGCTGTGTACCGGTCGCTCCTCCATCTGTCGTGGGTCGACAAACTCGTGGACAACATAAGAACCATCTTCGTCAAACTCTACGGCGAGCAGCTCACGAAACCGCATACGACTATCGTGGAATGCGCAGGCTTCGATGACTACTTTGAGCAACAACTCGAAGAACTAGATGCCTCGTCGAGTACAGCACCTACAGCAGTCACTGACGCAGGTCAATCCGCCTCTGTGAACCAGATCCCTGTCGCCCCAGGCCTCAGCCACCGCGGTCGTCATATCAATGGCCTACACCTACAGGACGATGAGCGAGCTTCCCACGATTCCAGTCCTGTCGCTACGCCCATCATATCACGGTCGTCTACGCCCGTCACAAGCAACCTACTCGTTGCGAAGGCCGGCCCTGTAGCCAAAATGTCACGACGGGCTCGCAAAGCCAAGAATCAGCCGTCATCGGCACCAGCTTCATCGGGCGACGAATCGTCCAAGGCTTCCGGCTCCAAGAAAGGCGCCTCGAAAAAAGTCGCCCGTACGTGGAACGACGACGGCACCGCAGGCGAAGCAGATCCCGATCTGCGCCTGGACTACTCTGCGCAGGCAAATGCAGGCAGCGACTCGGACGTAGAAACTCGTGGCCGATCCAGTGCCCTCGACGTCGTCGATTCGTCAACATGGGGCAACACCACAAAGGGCAAATTCGTTCTCAAAGATCTCGGTGACGAAGTTCAGAGTCTTTTGGCGTCAGCAAAGGCAGAAGAGGCCGCTGCTGCCGCCGCCAAGTCCGGAGCCAAGACGGGCCTCCTAGGATCCGGCGTCAACGCCCTCAGCGGCCTATTTCGCAACGTCGTCGGCGGCAAGACGCTCACTCAAGAAGATCTCGACAAAGCCATGAAAGGCATGGAAGAGCACCTGCTGCGCAAGAACGTCGCCCGCGAAGCAGCCCTTCGCCTCTGCGAAGGCGTCGAAAAAGAACTCCTCGGTGCCAAGACGGCCTCCTTTGAAGGCATCAACACCAAGATCCAATCCGCCATGGAATCCTCCCTCACCAAAATGCTCACCCCCACCTCCTCGCTCGACCTCCTCCGCGAAATCGACTCCATCACCGCACCCCCT
Organism: Claviceps quebecensis; assembly: GCA_004016085.1. NCBI lineage: Eukaryota > Fungi > Ascomycota > Sordariomycetes > Hypocreales > Clavicipitaceae > Claviceps > Claviceps quebecensis. The sequence continues at coordinate 26,319 of QEQW01000073.1, forward strand.
GCCACCTCTCTACGCAAACCACGCCCCTACGTCATCTCCATTGTCGGTGTGAACGGCGTGGGTAAATCCACCAACTTGTCCAAGATATGCTTCTTCCTCCTCCAGAACCGCTACAAGGTTCTCATTGCCGCGGGCGATACTTTCCGATCCGGCGCCGTGGAGCAGCTCGCTGTCCATGTGCGCAATCTCAAGGAGTTGACAGCCCGTGAGGGCGGCCAGATAGAGCTCTACCAAAGGGGCTATGGGAAAGAAGCCGCGACTTTGGCCAAGGATGCGGTTACGTATGCGGCGCAGCAGGCTTTTGATGTGGTTCTCATTGATACGGCGGGGCGGAGGCATAATGACCAGAGACTCATGTCGTCGTTGGAGAAGTTTGCCAAGTTTGCTCAGCCGGATAAGATTCTCATGGTGGGGGAGGTATGTGGCCCTTTCTTTTCCCCGTGATCTCTTTCTTTTTTCTTTCGTTTTTTGCCTGTTCTCTTTGAATCCGCGCCTTGGATTTTTTTCATATCCTTTTCTCCTCTTCGACAAATTCACCTCTGTTCCTAGGAATTCATTCGTTGACCCTCCTCTTCTCTGCACCATAAAAGTCGATCTCATCCACTAACTTTTTCCCGCCAGGCCCTTGTGGGAACAGACTCGGTCGCCCAGGCACGCAACTTCAACGCCGCGTTTGGCTCCGCTCGCTCTCTCGACGGGTTCATCATTTCCAAGTGCGACACGGTGGGTGACATGGTTGGCACGCTGGTCAGTCTTGTCCATGCCACGAATGTGCCGGTTCTGTTTGTCGGTGTTGGGCAGCACTATTCCGACTTGCGGAACTTCAGTGTCAAGTGGGCGGTGGAGAAGCTGTTGAGTAGTAATTCATGAGGGGGGTGTGTCATACGACGCATGAGGTATATGGCGCGCGAGGGGATATGGTGTATGAGGGCATATGGTGTATGAGGGTACATGGCGCATGAGAGAGAGGTACAGTATATGCTAGGAATAATGCCCTTCTCTCATCTTTCTTTTCTTGTTCATTTATACTTCATCTCTGCTTCTTTCTTCTTCAGCTCCTTGTTCTTTTCTTCTTCTCCATTGTCACTCCTATTCCTTATTGGGGCGCTTTACTTGTAATGAACATGAGACAAAGAAAGTGCAAGGAGAGTTCTTGCAAAGCATTCGTCACTTCATGGCATTCAGTTTGCACATCCTCGTTTGATGGCCCTTTACTTCTGAATCACCAGACTCAATATCTGTACACACGTATAATCATGATAGGGTAGGGTACACTTTGTATGGATACATGATGTGAATGCATTAATAAGAGATGGATGAGAAGGATGGCTAAAATGCCATGTCGAGAAGCTAGCATCGGGTTCCGTGGCTCAGATGAAGGTTCAGGTACCCCTGTTCTTTCCACGACAAGTGTACATGCAATGTATACAATTCAGTTGAACTTAGGTGCAGATATACCTACTGTTACTGTCATGCTGGCCCCTTGTCACTTGTACTGTGTATCTCTTGAGCGAGAAGCCCTATCCCACGTTGATTCTTTCGATCAGCGTAGCGTAGCGCAAGCCGCATGCGTAAATACCAGCAGTGAGCACACACATTCAAAGTGAGGGCGGATATGCTCCGATATAAGGTATGTATGTATGTACTGTCTTAGCGCTTCCCTCCAGACCATCCCATCCATCTTATTACCTCACCTTTCCACCAAACCCGCACACGCCTTTCTTCCGCACCATCTCCCCACACGTACGCCACATATTTGAAGAGTTACACATCCCAACAAGAACGAAGTATCAGAAGTAGAAACCTGGCAAAACCCCCTAGAGGGTGCAGCATAATAGAACTTAAAACATGCACCAGATTCCCAGAACAAGCCAAAATCAAACGAAAAGCAGTTTTTCATTACTCCGTAGTTCTATCGCTTCCCCTTCTTCGTCTCCATCTTCTTTTCCACCCCCGACCATTACGCTGAATCGGCCATCTACCTAATAAAATACTCTTTTTTTTTTTCGTAAACCTTTAAAATCTCGGAAAAGACTGCTTTGCTTTGCGTGCTCCATCGCTCATTAGCCCCCTATTAACTACGTAATTACATCAAACCGAATCAGACCACACACAAAGGAAATAAGCATAAATACAACAATTACAAAAAGTTAAACAGAGAATCATGTCCAAAACCAGGCCCGGAACCAGGACCACGGCCACAGCCAAGCGGCAGGTGGTGGAAGGTACATAATGGAAGCAAGGTAATGGAGGTGATCCATATAGAGGGTATCTTTCTAGGGGGTTTTTTTCAAGTTTCGCATTCTGGTGTGTCCTGCTCTCATTTCATTCTATTGCTCCTCCTCTTCCTCCTCTTCTTCTTCTTCTTTTGTAAACAGCAGTGACAAGGCGTTCTTTGGCATGGCAGCCAAAGTTAATGTTGGGGGGAGATGTACAACGACAAAGGAAATATTAGTATTGCGTCCGGCCAGGTTACACAGCGTGTAACACGTGGCCTCTAGACACAATTTTTCAAGCGCGGCCCGGGCTTATCCTGGCCCTCGCGCACACATTCGAGTCGTAATAGTCTGTAGGGTGACATGTCCGAGAGGATAAGTCTGCAAAGTTGGGACGTTCGCGGGTAGAGATCCTGAGAGGTCGGCGAATAGAGGTCAGCGTCTAGAGGGCCGCGAAAATTGATCATCAATCCTCCTCAAAAAAATCATGATCATCAAAGTCCCCTGGCTGCGCATCAGAATCATACCCCCCCTCCCCCATCATCGGTGGCGTCCGAGGCCGCTTCCTCTCACCCGAATCATCCCGCGGACCGTCCAACTCAGTCGGCAGCCCCTGCTCCCCTTCAGATCGCCCCGAGCTGGTCGATCCGTCTCTCACGCCCCCAGCCGACCCCTGCGCCGTGAACCTCCGCCCCGTGCTTGCAAAAGCCGTAGGCTGTGGCCTGTCATCCCCAGACGACGAAGTAGGCCTTGCCTGCGACGCCGGCGGTGTCAAAAGACCACTCAGAAGGCCACTCTGCGGCCCTCCTGCTGGGTTTTTTCTTCCCCTGGACGGCGTGGCAGTTTGGGTGCCCGGTCCCGCTGCAGCAGGAGAACTCAGAGCCCCAGAGATGGCCCGGAAACTTGACTGGTTCGATTTGCGCCAGTTGCCCCATGCGGCTGCAATAGGGGCAATGGTCTGCGCGACTCGGGGCGTGGCGGCTTGGATGCTTTGAGCAATGTTGGGTAGGGTGATGGACGAGCCTCCATTCATGGCTCTGTCACGCTCTTGTTCTTCCATTTGAAGGTTGGCCTTGAGTCGAATGGCCGCGTCTTTGATGGCGTTGCGGTCGTATTGTTCGCTGGACAGGGTGGTGATGATGTCTTGGAGATCTCCGTGTCGGACGGCCAAGAGTTCGCGCAGCCAGCTGATCTCATCGTCGCGCTTAGAGATTTTGGACGCAGCGTCGGGGTCGGTCGCGGATAGAGATTGCTCGAGTTCCTCGATGCGCTGTTCGCGAGCCTGGAGTTGTTCTTGGAGGACCATGATGGATTCTCGCAGTGCTTGGGGGGAGATCTTTTCGGGGGGTTCGAGAGGTTTGGCAACCTGCTGATGTTGATGGTGTTGATGGGGTTGGCCAGCGGCCGCTGCAGCGATGGCGCCCTTGGCAGCTTCTTTGGCGGCCTCTCGGGCGACTTCCAGCTTATCCTCCAGATGCAACATGCGGTCCTGAAGATGCTCAATCTTGGAGGACGAGAGGCTCAATCGCTCAAGCAGTTGCTGCTCCGTGCGTGACGCATCTTCCGAGGCATTGTTCAGCTGCCGGTCGTATCTGGCCTGCATATCCTCAATCTCGTTCATGTGCTTGAGCTGAGCGGCTTCCAATTCCGAAGTCTTGGTGGTCTGGGCCTCCTCGAGCAACATCTCGTTCTGCGCCTTGACGGTATCGGCCTCGAGCTTGACATTGTCCAGCTCTGTTCGCAGTTTGGCGTTCTGCTCCTCCAGCTCTTCGCGAATCACATTGACCTGATGGTTAGCGGTGTCGATTTCTGTCTGCATCGCCATGCGCGTTCGCTTAACCTCACTGGCGCCAGATTCGCGCGCCTCTTCGAATTCTCGCTGGTAGCGCGCGGCCGTCTGCTGCAGCTTGTGGTTGTTGGTTCGCAGCTCGCCCAACAAGCCCTCGAGGCGTTGGCATTCATTCCTGGCACGCATGCCCGATCTCTCATTTTCCTGCAAACGTTCCATTTCAACCTCGAGACGCTCGCGTGTCTTGGCTTCTGCCTGGAGTCTGGCGTCCAAAACCTCTTGTCTGGCCAACATTGCTTGATCTCGCTTGATGCGCCGGGCGTTGTCTTCTGATACCTCGCGTGCAGCCTTGCTCATGTCTTCTTGAATGGCAATGAACTTTGATCGCCAAGATTCGCGGAGTCTTTCGTTCTCCTCGAGTTGGGCCGCGAGCGTGGTCAGCGATTTCTGCAGATGCTTGTTCTCCTCAAGCGTGTAACCAAGCTCGCCGGCTGCGCGTCGCGCATTTTCATCCGCCCGTTCAGCCTCGGAACGCCAGTGGTTGTTGTCTTGGCGCACAGCCTTGAGATCCGCTTCCAACGAGTTGAGTTTGTTTGTCATTTCGCTCTGCGACTGGGTCGAGTTTCTCTGCGTAGCTTCCAGTAGAGTCATGCGCATTGCGCTCTTGCCGGCTTGTTGCTCCAGAGTCTTGATTCTTGCGTTCCTGTCCTCGACCATGTCGTTGAGACGGCTCTCCTCCTCGGAAGAAATCCGGAGAAGTCTCTGCACTTCAGACAGTCTGTCCTCCGCAGCGCGTCGTGTCTTGACCTCTTCCTCCGTCTTGTCTTCTTGAAGTCTCAGTCGCTCTTCCAAATCAGCAACGCGCTGATCGAAAACACTGCGGTTGATGATTTCCACTTCTATGCGAGTCTCAGCAGCTTGCAGTTTACGGTTCAGTTCGGCGGCGGCATCTTCTGCGGCACGGCGCTCCGCAACCTCCTTCTCCGTCTGCTGTTGCTCGTTGTGCAGCCTCTCGCCAAGGTCCACCATCATGGCCTGTAGCGCCGTGATTTTTTGTTGCGCGTATTCCTCGGGGCCGGGGGTATCGTGTTCTCGCCCTCGCACGTGATCCTCGCGGCTTTCTGACTGTGGTACAGACTTAAAACTTGCCATCAACTGTTCCTTCATCTCCTCCAGAGCCTTCAGGACGGTGGCAGAGGCGTCACCATTCATCTGCAGGTCTCTCTCAGAAGCAGAAGCGATGCCAGGCTGATTACGCTGATGAGCCGCAAGAGCCTCCGTCATGACGCAGCGCATTTGCTCCATTTTGCGGTCACGGCGAGGACTCGATGATCGCCGAGGAATCGGCTCTTCATCTTCGTCGTCTGCATCACTCTCTTGAACTTCTCCAGAAAGACTACGAGCCTCGCCACGACTCGGCTGGGTACGATGTCGCTTGGAAACTAATGAATCTTGTATCACACTCAGAGTCTTCTCAAGAGGGTCCAGTCGGGAGGCAAGCAGAGTGCTGAGAACCTCGTTGACGCGACCGTCGAAGAATTGAGCTCTATTCCTCAACTTCTCGTGTTCGTCCTCGGTGAAAGCGGCTTCCCAATCACTTGCAGGTTCACCAACAGCCACGTGCTCGCCGAATTCATTGGGCACCTCGGATGATGGATGGCTGATCGGGGGATCGACAAAGGGGTCCTCAAGTTCTGTGCTCAGCAAAGGAGTGGTCTCTCGGACGGCATCGACTTGTTGGGGTATGACGCTGGCTCCTTCATGTGTAAGCTCCTCAGTAGAAGACTCGTCATCTTCTTCAACAAGGCCGGATTCACGTGCCATGGAAGAGATCGATTGCCAGTGTGGTGGCTCCTTAGTCCTGTTCACGCCCTTGGACGGAACGGTCTCCATCAGCTGCATAACAGCATCAATATCCTCGAATGTCGGTTCGCGATCCAGACCCAGATCAATCAGTGGTGCTTGTTGAGATGTGATATCTGGCAAGAGGGGTTCCGCCGACTCATCTTCAATCGACCGAATCACAGCTGGCTGTTGTTTCTCAGTCACGGAAGCATCGTGGGTATGGGCAAATCTGGAAGCGGCGAGACCTCTAGGCTTGGGCGTAAGCTTCACACGAGACGCTTGCGTTGCTTCCGCAGTTTCCTGATAGTTTCCTGTAGGCTCTGCTGCTCCCCCTTCGTCTCTGGAGGTGCTGATGGGTCGAGCAGCAGGCGAAGCGCCAGCCGACACAACTGGTGTAGATGTTGCAGCAGAAGGGGCATCCCGTTCTTCAGCTCTGGGCTGCTTGCTACTGAGGAGTGACGGCGAGTGAGCGTCAGTCTTGGACTCAAAGTCAAAAGAAACACTAGGCTTGACTGCCGATTCAGCAGACGAAGTTTCTGATCGCGCAGCCAAGGCGTCGAGTTGATCAGCAGTAATGGTTGGTAACAGCGAGGTATCGACAGGCACGAGATTGCGGTCTACATCGTCAGCCATAGATTCAACCTGCGCAGAATCGCTGTGAGCCTTTTTCTTCACAGCCGCAGCCTCAGCACCTGGCTCAGCAACGCCTTGCTCCATGGCAGCCTCTTTCCCGGTCTTGGCCTCCTCGTCTGGTCTCTCAGCAAAAGTGGGAAGCGAATCGCCATCGGGAGCTGCACTCTTGGCGCGTTTGGCCCTTGAATCGTCCGCCACATCGCGTCGGTCTGAATCGTCTTGGGGCTCAGCCGCCGCTTTTGAAGTCGAAGAGGAGGTTGTTTTTTTGTTTGAGGGTCTGACTATGGGGATAGCCTTGGATTTCTTGCTTGGACGGATGATATCGCTGGCGGTAATTTTGATGTTCCCAAAGATAGAATCCTGCCGAGCACTATGGCCACGCCCGTCGCCAGAGTTGTCGGCCAGAGATTGAACGGACCGCAATGGGTGAGCATCGGGACGGAACATGGGTCCAGAGGACAAGAAGCTGAAGACTCCTGTGCCAGGCGAAAATGAGGGAGCACTGGCGTGCATTTTAGAGGTGCCAAACTGCGGTATTGGTTTAGTAGGCTGGGAAGGCTCAGCAACGTGCTTCGTCTCCGGCTCTTTGTAATTGTCGTTGCCAACACCTGCTTGGAAAACAGCAGGTTGCTGAAACGTAGGCTGGAAATTGCCGCCGGAAATGTTGTACATTCCAGGAACAAACGTGTTGGTAGGGTTGAACTTGAATTCGGGTGCCTGGACATTTAGCTTGGAGAATGACGGCTTGCTACCATGACGGAAGTGTCCTGTGCTGTCAGCTCCAGATTTCTGCTGTTCTACCCACGGGTTGCTGGCATTAGACAATGTCGGTTCATGCTGCCCAAAGGCTGACTCAAGGTCGACGTTCTGCAGAGGGGTGCCTAGATCGCTAGGGTTCGTCTCAATGTCTCGTGCATCTTCATCGTCCTGATGCGCCGTGCCCACTTCCTTCAATGGTGCCAATTTGTTGCTCCCGCCGGGAATGACACCTGAGGGACCATCATGTTCGCGAAAGAAGTTCTGGGATACGGACTTGTCGCGCGAATGAGGCCGTGGGTGATGCAATTCCATTGGCTTTCCAGGCTCATTGGCGAAGCGCTCGGCAATGGTGAGCCCTTGATGGGAAGCTTGACGAAGGTGCAACGGACCAAAAGGCTTTGCAGTGTCTACGGACTCTGGATTATAGTCTTCGTGCTCAAGCTGGTTGCGAAGCTGCTCTTCCAAGTGATACTCGGCGTCTCGAATTTCGGATTGCCGATGATTACCATGGTGTAGTGTAGGCTCGGGGGTCTTGGACGGGCTCTTTGAAAGATCATCCTCATCGTCCTCGCGCACATCTTGCAGACGAGGCGATGCAATGGCTGACATCTGCTGCGGGAAGTACTGAAGTGATTGGTGTCGCTGATGCAGCCCAAAGGCCGGGCTGCCAGCCTGAGAGCCATCGAGTCCGTATGGTGAATGGGGAGACAAAATCCCGTTAAGATTTGTCAACGGAGAATCTATGCGGTGTGAGCCTTGCAGAACGCCGGGTAAATTGTTCCAGCCCTGGAACGGTGAGCTTCCGGCGGGAAATGAGAGAGATTGGCGAGCATTGAATTTGCCCGCTGCAGGCGGCACCGGAGATGAACCATTGCTGGAACTGGCAGAGAGGAACTGCGCAGCAGAGAAAGGAAAGCCAGCGAGAACATGGTTGCTGGAAGCCGAGGAAGTCGGCACCGGGGGTGAGAATGGGTTTGAAGGATACTGAGCGGAAGTCTGGCGAGACGGAACAGAGGTGGGCGGAGAGATTGAGGGTTCTGGTGGCTCCTCTACACCCAACGCTCGCAATTTCGCTTCCTGGAGCTCTTCCATTTGTCTCTTCCACGCTAAGATGAATCGTCAAGTTAGTCATGCGAAAAGAGGATGCAAGAATACGAGAAGAGAAAGACATACCGTTCAAGTCCGGCAACATGACTTTGTAGTTGTTGGTGGCTCGGTCTTGAGCCATCTCATCAGCAGTAGGCCACCCTGAGCGACTCTGAGAGTCAGATGTGCCTGAAGGCTGATATCCCTCTACCAAGAGGTCGAATCCATCCACACTATAACCGAGCTCCTTCCACGAGGCATACATTTTTTCGACCTCGTCAGCCCGGAGAGGTGTGGGTGGACCGCCCGGGAGGCCCCGTCGGTCGTCTCGCGGTACCAAGATGATGATGTTCTTACCCTTCCATGGCACTTTTTTCTTTGCCGGTGGGGTCGCGACGGGCTCTTTAGGTAGAGGCTTGTCCCTGCCCGTCATGGGAGTCGCCGGCAGTTTGGCTTCGTCTGGGGTGACAATTGGGGAGTGCTCAACCGGCTTCGGCACAGCTTCTGTCCCGGAGGACGCAGACGAGGCTTCAGCTGCAGAATCCAACACTTGGGTAGGCATGGCCTCCTGTGAGGAGTTCTGAAACTCAGTGTCCGACATGTCGTTGGCTGATCGGTTTGTCGCTGCTGTCTCGGAACCCGATTCAGGCTTCAGCGTCTCAAGACTTGATCGTGCAAGTGAGTGATAAGATGCTTTTCGCAACTCTGGTTTTGTTCTCCGGACGGCTCTCGGAGTTCGCAAGTTGCTGTCGTCGAAGGAGGCCAATTCGGAGCCGCTCAATGAAGAGTGCTCGCTATCGCTTCCTTCGCTGAACCAAAGACGTGGTTCGACGTTGATGACACCAGCTGTGTGTGTCCGAATCCAATCTTCGGTAAGACCGCGATGTTGTCTTCTACGGGCCCTGTTGGCGAGCACAGTAGCAGCAGCACTGATGGTGTGCTGCAAGTCTTCCCGAACAGGACTGTCGGCTGGCTGACGCAGGAACGGGGTCTCAATGTTCAGATGATGGATTGGAGAATCGTCTGAAGGTTCGCTACTGAAACTCTGCCGGCGGAGATTGCGATCGGTTCGTGGGTAGGGAGAGCCCCAACTGGCAGTACCGAACTGATTGTCTTCTCCGATTTCAGGGGTTGGCGTTCTCAGTAGTTGGGCCACTCGATCAGGCAGCTTCGGAGCCGGTAGCGAAGGAAGCACAAGGGACGACTCGATGTCTTCTTCTTCTTCGTCGTCTTCGCCGTCGGCTGTAGACGCGGTGGACAAGGCTGGAGAGCTCGGCGAAGGTACGTCAGACCGGGAATCTCCGACGCCTTCCTGTGCAGACGCACCAGAGGCAGGAGTCGCTGACGAGTTGGCTGGCGACGTCTTTGCAAAAGACTGCTCGCATGGGAAATCCATAGGTTAGCCCAGCACGATCACGTAGTCAAGAAGGCAAAGCCTCATAGGTAAATGGGAGCACATCGATAGTGGCTCATTGGGGTGAAGCGCAATTGAGAGACGAGATGGAATGGATGGAGGGGCGAAGTTCCAACCTCCTGCCGAGTGTACATGTGCCTGTACCTGCGACTTTCAACCCAACGAGACGCACCCAAAAGTCCAACCGCGTGCTGGGAGGGAGATATAAAGAGGGTGTCACAGGGAGTCTTACCAATGAGATTCAGCGCAGACGAGGGGATCTACCGCCTGCAACTGATTCTCTTCCAGGAGTTGTGCCTGTGAAAGGTCTGGGTCCGGCGAAGACGCAGTTGTCGGCGGCAGATAGTTATGAGTCGGCCCTCGAAAACGTGGTGCGCGAGAACGCGGTGCCTTCGCTCGCTGGAATCTCCACTTTGGGCCACTTTAGGATGGGAGGAAAGGGGCTGCGGGTACGGAGTATGTACAGTTACGGAGTACCTGGGTTTTTTTTTTTCCAATTCAGGCGGGGGAAGTCGTGGAAACCCAAATCCTGACACTGCAGATCAAGAAGACAGAGAAGAAGAAGAAGGAACAGTCATCTGCTGGAACAGTCGGCGGCAAGCATCCGAAGCAAGCGTTGAACGATTGAGCACAGCACAAGAGCGCATCAATGCGGTCCGATACATTGAGAGGGCAAGTTCAAAGATGCGCGAGCGGCCGATGCCGAGAGGGAGAAAGGATGGGATCATGTATTCTGTACAGAGGAGAAAGTAGAAGCGCGAGAAATCAATGCCCTATCCCCGCCTTCCTCCCACCGCCGACTGGGACTTCAGCGCTGGCCGAATAGACTAGACCAGACTGGACATTGGTGTCAAGGAGGACTCACGCCAAAAGCCAAAATGTCAGCTACCTACTCTTATTATGTTAGGGCCGGTACTCAGGTCTACCGTCTGGTTGCTCGAGGGGCCGTCATGAGCACGTAAAATCTTCCACCAGAGGAGACAAAGGCGCCAGCGGTACTAACTATATTTAGAAAGGTCTCTTGTGATGGGCTGTGCAGGTGAAAGTATGTATCCGGCAGAGAGACCTTTGGGTCATTTCTTTTCCACTGCGTACAGCGAATTGGCTGCGAAAACATTGGGAGTTAACTGTAAGGTCACTTTCGCAGTGATCTCATACTGTGGTGGCTACATAGGTAGGTAGGTAGGTAGCAGTACTCCATAGTAGGGGCACAAGTTAGGTACAACAGCTACATACATACATACAAGTATGTACATACCCACGTCGTTCAAAGACAATGTCGTCACGCGTCAAGGTCGTACATCAGCGTTCCCATCAGTCGGTCTGTCACGCCACATTCCACAACGGGCCACTCAACGCGGAAATTGTAGTGCTTTACACGTCCCCAGCAAAGTAGGCATTGACATGTGAACGTGTTGGGTCTGATAGCAGGTCCTCGATACATGTGAGTCAAGGAATCAATGTGCAATATTAAGATGATCTATCTAGGGGTAGTATTTTTGCTAGAGCTCGCTATGCATTTGACGGGCTGTGTAGAACAACAACATTCACCGACACCATGGTGCCCGAGACCGGTTCTCCTCTGCCACAATATTTTTTCAGCCAAGGCGCGGCGGCCATGATGTCGTGGCCTGCACAGTTTTCAATGTATGAAAAGAAAATAAAGAAAGCAAAAGTTTCAAGAAGCAGCAGTAGAACAAATGTGAAGAACCAAAGAAGACAAGAACCGATAGCTCTGTATGATATTGGCAGTCGATGTATAAGCCCAAACGCCTATCGAAAGGGGCAGAAACTCCATTGAACGTCCAAGCCATTAATCTCTCGGTATTTGGGTCTAGAAGTTGGACGAGGGATTGGCCTGGGTAGGTTGGTGATAATTCTCCAACGTGGACTGGAACGGAGTTCGTTGAGGACCGCCAGCGCTACTGCCTCGCTCAGACTTCTCGGCAGCACCGGGGGTGGACAGGTCATAGTCCATCAGAACGTCATGCTCTTCGCCGCGCCTCCTGCGTCCCCAAATTCGCCATGCAACAAGAGCAAGAGCACCGAGCACAATAGAACCTCCGACTCCAACCACGACGCCAATGACGGTGTTTCGGGTCTTAGTCGTCATCCCGGTCGTTTCGCCTTCGTCGGAGCTGAGGCCTGGTGCTGGTGTTGATGTGGTCCTGGTTGTGGTGGTGACAACCGCCTTGGATCCATTACTGAGAATCTGGGTAACTACCTCAACCTTTGTGGAAATGACAGGTGTCGCTGAAATGAAAGAGGAGGCTTCGCTTGCAGTCGGTGTCCATTTAAAGGAGAAACTCGTGCTCTGCGGAGCGGACGACGCGGTTGTTTCCCCAGCAATGGGCGTGGGACTGTCGCCGCCGCCGCCACCGCCAGTGGTCGGTATCGACACTGATGGCGTGTTGGAAGGCTTGGCAACTGCTGGTGTGTTGGTCGAGGTAGTAGGCACGACGACTACCTCCGGCGGCGGCGGCGGCTTCGTGGTGGTGGTGGTTGGGACCGGAGCAGGCGGCTGGCTCGTAGGAGCTGTTTGGCTATCAGCTTTCGCAGAAGTGGTGGGTGTTACGCTGAATGCGCCCAATGCGGTGGTGAAATCGTCGACTGGCTGTCCGATAACATGTCCATTCACAGTCATCAAGTCTGCGTGGGCCACTGAAAACGCAGCCGAAGCAATCAGAAGCTTCTGGAAAGCTCTGTTCGAGTGCATTTTGCTCCAAGCAACCAACGTCCTGTATTCTGAGGCGGCCTGCTTCTCTTCGCATGCGTTGAAGAGTACGTTGTTTCTTCCTCAAAATCGGCTCGTGATTCGCTCGATATGGGCCTGCAAGTCGTTGCACAGCTCGGCACGAAGCTTGGGTAGGATGAGCCAAGAATTGTTGTCAGAAGCAAGAGGCGAGTCGATGTCGCAGTCGTTCCTCTTGAAAGCGCGAAGGATGAAAGCGGACGCACAAAGAAAGGCGGTAAAGTTTGATGGCAAGAAACAATGTCGTTGCTCAAGTCACAGTCAAGTGCGAGCAAAAGAGATGCAAGAATATAACGACTGGGCTGGCTTCGTAAACAAGACGGGCATGTATGTATCGGCTGGAGATGAAGCAAATGAAAGGCGAGAGGAGCGAGAGCTAATCACGGGGGAACAGCGTTAAGTAGAACGTGCACATGTTTGGTTTTATTGACGGGGTCGAGTGTCTCCAGCCAAGCAGAGCGGGCAGATTGAACAAGGATCAAGGGGAAGCTGGCACTGGGAGTTGACTGGGACAGACGACCAGGGTGCTGCATATGTACTACCTACCTACGGAGTACATAGGCTCCTGTAGGTATGTACCCACGCGAGGGGCCCGGGGCGCTGTTCCAGGGGCAAGTTGGGTGCCTAATTGCTGACACGCGAGCACGTGAGGCCTCTCGCAACTGTCCTATCCATACGCCTCAAGATATCCATCAGTTGGGCATCCGTCGTCGACTCGTCTGCTTCACACCTAGCTTATCATCGGTTGGTTTGCGGACCGTCGTGGCGGCCTATCGTCAGCCAATCGTGGCAGTCTATCGTGGAGATTCGTGGTGGCTCGTCGCTTGTTTGAAACGCATGCCTCAAGAGTCAAGGTCCAAGGAATCTCGCCGAAATCAGACGACAGGCTGAATGGGTGCAAGCTGCAGCCTGCAGGTGCCAGGAACGCTGGATTTACGAGGCTTCAGAGGCTTCATACTCATAAATAAGGGACGGCAAAAGGCATGTCATTTCCGCTAGTGGTTGCCAGCTCAGTAGGTACAAGTTACAATCTAGGTACAAGTTATGTACAACTTACAACCCCTTCCTGTAAAAAGCCCCCTGCTGCTCGTTGCAGCTCCTTCGGCCAAGCTTCGGATGAATCATGACGCGCCAATGGCCATCAGGGGTATCCTCCCTCCCATTGGCTGAGCTTTTCCACCCCAGCCAACAAAGCCCACGGGCCACAGCTTGTTGTTCAACGTCTTCAAAGCTCAGACCAACAACTTTAAGAAGGGAGCCAACGTGAAGCTCTGATCGCGCAGTTGTGCTTTCTGCTTGCCTTTCAAAAACGAAACGACGAGTCTGCTTGATGGAATATCACAAAGACAGACCAGAAAGACACATTTTGATCCAGCCATGATGAGACGCCACGTCACGCCACGAGGCTGCGTCATTGATGCAATGCTCTCCCTCTGTGTGGCATGGGGCACATCGTCTCAACTGGTCTTTGGCTTGTTCCCGGTAATACACTCGTGGCACGGCATCCGATAACCTCAACCTTGTCATGATCTAGAATTTTGGAAGGATCGGGCGTGCCGCGTGGGCGACTTAGGAGACCAATCAGCATATGCATTGCACGTTTACGTATATGAGCTCAGCGCGTAACACAAAGTTCCATAGCATGAAGTGCTACGCGTCACAGTACCTCGTAAGAACTCATCTGCAATACTATCTAGGTCACAATTGGATGCTTTTGCATGATTATATTGTCATGACCAGCTCGGGAAAATTCACCTTCCGGATCTTGGTAAACCCACGCCATACAACTCTCTTGATCATCGTTCTTCGTTTGCCTGATTTTACGCATCACGAATCGAATGTGTTCCGGGACACATCACTATATTGCCTATGTACGAACAAAGGGGAAGACGAACGGTGGAGGGGGGTGGGAGGAAAGACAGCATCGAAGTCTCGCCGGTCAAAATGGTCCCCAGATCTACGTATGCTTCAACAAAGGAATGATACATCATGAGATTACGCTGCGATGGCTACGAGAGGTCTTTACTCCGCAAGACAAGACAACACCAAACTGACTAAATAAAAGAGAAGCGCGTTGTCTTTGTCGGTGGTTGAGGTTCCTCTTCGACTCTACAGTGCTCCAAGAGCATTTTCACAGGTGATAGTTCTACCAACGACAGACGTTCTTAATGGGCCAGACTGTATGATCAAGCGGCTAAACAGCGTGAGAGGAAGTGTCATGGTAGGAACATCGATTATATCGCTTCTGGTGCACTTGTGGAGAGAAAGTCGTCGATTATAACTTATATGGCCGCCGGCCATCGATGACGAATAGTCGCTTCTCTCTTCGTCAGTTGGATGGTCTTCAGGGGGTCATTGTAGCGCGATCTCATCGTTTACAAAGGCTCTTGGCAACACTTGAAAAAAAAGGAATTGGCACAATAAGTCGTGTTATGTTGGTGCCGAAATCTTTCGTACTTGAACTCACTTTTGCCGAGTTTTGCTGATGCGCATTTGGTAATTGTAGACTACGTAGTCCAACGATATGGATCCGGATTTCGGACCGTTTCTTGATCGCCGTTCTTCTGGCGCAATGCTCCAAGAACGTGGCCTTTGCTGCCGAGGTTCTCCAATATGCCTGTCTCGTCCGTGTTGTACCAATCGTCTTGGCTGAGAGCCCGTACAATGGTGTCTCAAGAAGCTTGAAGAAAGTTGGAATTTCCTCCAGTAGATGTACCGATTACACGAACTGATCTGAATGATTTACCTTTTTAATTCTTGGACTAGGAATAATGACGTCTCAACTCACTGCATTCGCACTGTCTGCGTCTTCGCCATGTGCACAAGAACTCGCTGTGCAAAAACCACGCACATTTACAAAGTAGACCAATACCTCATGGATCGATAGCCGAGCAATCACTAACGCGGCACGCCGGATTGTCATCCTTAGCAACCAAGTTGAGAACGGGACAGAGCCCACCCTCATGGTGTAGGAGAGGAAGAACCATGGCCATCCAGGCCGGCATCACGTCATCCATATGGGACGACATCGAACACAAACAGGTTTGACCGCCCACGTGTCGAACCAGATCGAATTAAGGCTTATGTCAACCGCATCATCTTGGAACTCCTAGATAGTTCGACCTTCACGTCTGGCCTGAAACTATCCAAACTTGTCCGTCATCGACTCGCGACAGATGGGCGGCACGGGCTGCCTTTCGAGTAGAGTCCAAAGCGGCCGAACATCCGTGCTCGTAGAGGGAGAAATATTCCAGGGATGGAAAGAATAAAAGAGCTAGTGAAAGTATTGTGCATGAAGGAAAGATTAAAACAGAGTACAGGCCAAAGAGGGGTACAATGCGGAAAGCTGTTCTTCAAAGGGGCCAAAAAAAAAACCGGTCAAAGTCAGAATGGCTTTTAGGGCCAACGGACCAACGGACGAGCCACCTATCCGGAACAAAAAAGCGTTCAATCATGAAGACGACGGCTGCGAATCATAAGAGGAAATCAGGAAATGTTACATAAGGTAACACGGGAGGTACAGGGAGCTCTCCCTGGCATTCTGTGCTTATACGGAGTAGATATGTAGCTTTTACCCCTTCGCTGGCGTCCGCCACCTAAATCAGTGTCCAATGAGAACTAGGCAGAAGGCCAAAGCCAGCCGAGCGATCGAAGTTGTCGAGCCCGTTGAGGGTTGGTGAAGCCATTGGGTTGCATCGGCAGCGGAGACGAGCTTGTGCCTGGTCCCGAGACCTAGGTACTCCATACTCCGTAGGGGGTACCTACGGAGTACATTAGGTAGGTACATAGGTACATACATGAATCCACGGTACGGCGGCCTGCGGCCGGTTCGCAGAAGAGGCCGGCTTGGATCTTCGCAGTACAGTTCCACAGGCCAAAGTAGCATCGATGTGTCTGGTGAGTGAAGAATTGGAGGCAGCCGTGTGATGGTGTCTCAATCGGAGTCAAACTTGAACACCTCAACGGTCAAGTTTCAACCCGGTCTGATGACTCCGGGACCCGGCCGGGTGCGGGTGCGAGATGTACGGAGTACAACCTACCTAAGGTACATTAGGAGGTACCTATGTACTGATTGTTCCCCGCACTTGGCTCTTCTTGGCTCCTTCCCCCGCCGCCGTGCCTTATTTTGAAGTTAATCCACATTCATCCTCACACATTGTCAATTCGGGTTGCCAAAAGAGGGTGAGGACTGCCTCATGACGCACGGCATCTACATAGCACGAGCACGACAGCGTCACCGGACGCGCTCGCTTGCGCAGCTATCTCGACGACCCTCCCGCTCATCATGGTTGGATCGCGAGGTTTCATTCTACTACCCCAACGTGGTCACCAGCGCCGAGCTGCGCCGTCACGTTGCCATTCTGCAGGCTTATTCAGGCCAAAGTCTGGCACTTTCATTGTCACCGGTTTACGACGCCGCCACTCTCTCTCCCGATATGCTTCATGATCGGCCTGCGGCTCCTCGTGTGCATTACGGAGTCCCATCTTTCCCGTCCAGGCCGGATACCGAGTGCGTTGCAACGCCGGTGAGAAGGGGAAAGGGCCAGATCTTGCACCCGAGATAGGATGTGCCATTTCATCATGTACTCTAGCGCGTGTCCGCAGCTATATACATACAAGAAGCGCGCGGTAGATTTCTCCCACGGAGCGTTTTTGAACCAGGACTCTTGGTCGCAGACCACAGACGTGACGACTCTTAGTTCAGCAGTTTTTTATCTGAAGCTTCTCGTCGGTCTTGACTACCGAGAGAGGCAATCAGCTCCCCATTATGAAGCTCTCCGTCCTGAGCATTTTCGTGTCCATTTCCTATGCTCTCCGTCTGTCCGGCTACAGCGGTCGACCCTACCAGATCATCCACGAGGCCGATCGACGAGCCAGCAACATCCAGGAGTTTGTCACCTGGGATGCGCATTCTCTGTTCATCCGGGGCGAGCGCGCCATGATGTTTTCAGGGGAAGTCCATCCCTTCCGACTGCCCGTTCCCTCGCTCTACTTGGATGTGTTTGAGAAGATTAAGGCTATGGGGTTTAACCTGGTGTCGTTTTACGTCGACTGGGCGTTGCTGGAAGGGAAGCAGGGCGAGTTCCGAGCCGATGGTATCTTCGACCTCGGGCCGTTTTTTGAGGCCGCCAAGAAGGCTGGCATTTACCTTCTCGCGAGACCGGGACCGTACATCAACGCTGAAGTCAGTGGAGGTGGCTTCCCGGGCTACTTGCAAAGGCTAAAGGGAGTCTTGCGCTCGTCTGCTCAGGATTACCTGAACGCAACTGATAAGTAGGTCTGATCTCGGAATCTTGATTCTTTTTTTTCTTACTTCAGGGAAAATTGCGCGGCGGGAATGGAGAGGAAGAGAAGAGAAACCCCGCGTTGCTGTCGAAACATTTCTGGCTTGACTAATTCGGGAGGGTGTCATTTTACGACGTCGTTTTTTCATGAATTGCAGTTACATGGCACATATCTGCAAGATCATTGCCAAACAGCAAATTACGAATGGCGGACCCGTGGTATTATTCCAACCCGAGAATGAATACTCGTACGGTCACAACATTCCCTTCCCCAATGGGCCGTATATGCAATATGTCATCAATCAGGCACGAACGGCCGGCATTTCGGTTCCTATGATCAACAACGATGTCGGTCCGTCGGGTAACTATGCTCCAGGAAAGGGTGTTGGATCCATGGACATATATGTACGCTGCGAAAAGTTTGGCGTGAGAGAGTTATCTACATTCGGGATGATGAAGCGCTGACAAGACCAGGGGCACGATAGTTACCCGCTTGGATTTGATTGTGTAAGTCTATGAATCAAGTCAAAGGACAAGATTTGAGAAAGAATGAGATGATTGCACAGAACGAATTGTACAAAAGAACAGAAGGTGGTGGCGGTGGTCGAGGTGGAGAGGAAGAAAGTCGAACCACCGATACAAGCTACGGCGACTCGCGATGAGAAGAACAAAGAGGAACTGACATTCACAGGGCAACCCAACGGTCTGGCCACCCAAGGGCCTCCCTACAGATTTTCACGCCCGCCACGTCAAACAAAGTCCCTTGACTCCCTACTCCATCATCGAGGTACGCGTCAAAACACAGCCTCCAGTCTCTATTGCTCACGGTTCGTCAGTATTCTAATCTATGAGTCGTAGTTTCAAGGTGGCGCTTTCGATCCCTGGGGTGGATGGGGCTTCGAAAAGTGCTCGGCACTCGTCAATCATGAATTTGCCAGGGTCTTTTACAAGAACAACTATGCGGCCGGCGTGTCTGTCTTCAGCTTATATATGGTGAGACAGTAGACTTGATGGTGGAAGTCAAGAGCTTTTTTGTTATGTTCGGACAGCTGTGCCAACTAACCGATCAACCGCTTCCTAGATCTACGGAGGCACAAATTGGGGCAATCTCGGACATCCTGGCGGCTACACTTCATATGACTACGGCGCTGTACGTATGCAACTGCGTGTGTCTTTAGATCCAAAATGGCTCCAACCACACCACACTGGAGAAGCAGAACACAAAAGACTCAAGTCTTGCTCACACACAACAAAATACTGACTCACCCCTGTAGGCAATCCGCGAAAATCGCGTCATTGACCGCGAAAAGTACTCCGAGGTCAAGCTCCAAGGCCAATTTATGAAAGTGTCCCCCGGCTATATCACCGCTGTGGTCGGTGCCGCCTCTACGAGCCAATTCTCGGACAACGCGGCCATCACGATCACGCCCCTCTTCACAGGCAACAACTCGGGCGGATTCTTCATCGCACGCCAGACGGACTACACCGCCACGGGAAGCGTCTCCTACAAGCTCAAGCTACCCACATCCGAGGGCACGCTGACAATCCCTCAGCTCGGAGGAACGTTATCCCTCCACGGACGGGACTCTAAGATCCATCTAGCCGATTATCCCGTTGGGGAGTATACTTTGCTATATACGACGGCTGAGGTACTTACGTGGAAGAAGAACGCTGGCAAGACGGTGCTGATCTTGTACGGCGGCCCAGATGAGCTGCATGAGTTTGTGATCAGTAAGAGCAGTAGCCAGGGAGATGGCGCCTTTGGGAGCTTGCGCGTTGAGGGCAGCAGCGTTTCGTCTCATGCACATGGGTCGTCTACTATCGTGCAATGGAAGACAGGGCCGCAGAGACAATTCATTCAGTTGGGCAACTTGACTGTTTATCTTGTCGGTATGTACCGCCTCCTTTAGTCATTTCTCTATGATTACTCTTTCGCCTCGTTCTGCGAACGAGACTATGTACAGAATTAACATCGTCGGCAGACCGCAATTCTGCGTACAAGTACTGGGTCCCCGTCCTCCCCGGCCCCAATGCCTCCCAGTACGGCACCGCGCTCATGAATCCTGACGCTGTCATCGTCTACGGCAGCTACCTCATCCGCTCAGCGTCCATCTCCGGCGACACGCTACACCTCCGGTCCGACTTCAATGCCCCGACGGCCTTGGAAGTCGTCAGCGTCCCCTCCGGGGTCACGAAGCTCTCCGTCAACGGCCAACGCCTCGAATACACCACCACCTCCACCGACTCTTGGCTTTCGTACCCAGACATCAGTATCCCCAGTGTTACCATCCCGGACCTCTCCCAATTGACCTGGTACAAGATGGACTCACTGCCCGAAATCAACCCCCTCTACGACGACTCCAAGTGGCCAACTGCCGCCAAGAGAAGCACCGACAAGCCCCAAGCCAACCACGAAATCTCCAACGCCACCCTATTTGGCAGCACAACCCCCGTGTCCCTCCAAGGCTCAGACTACGGCTTCTACACAGGCACACTCCTCTTCCGTGGTCACTTCACCGCCTCAGGCAACGAAAAGACCCTCAAGATCTGGACCTCCGGCGGTCTAGGCTACGCCTCCTCCGTCTGGCTCAACGACATCCACCTCGGCTCCTTCAATGGCAACGGCGCCACCGAAAACATCAACTCAACCTACACGCTTCCCCAGCTCCAAGCCGGAAAAGCACACATTCTCACTGTGGTAGTCGACAACATGGGCCTCAACGAAAACTTCAACTCGGGCTTCGACGACATGAAAGTCCCCCGCGGCATCTTTGACTACTCGCTCTCCTCCTCCCCTACCACAGACCCTAGCAACGACACCAGCATCCCTCTCTGGAAAATCACTGGCAATCTCGGCGCAGAAAACTACGCAGATCTCTTCAGGGGACCCCTCAACGAAGGGGGTCTGTTCTTTGAACGCAACGGGTACCACTATCCCGCTCCGCCTGTCGACAAGGCATCTTTCCCGGGATCGCCCTTCTCGAGGGGTTCGCCCTATGAGGGCGTCGATCGCGCGGGTATCATGTACTATACTGCTAAGATGCCTCTTCGTCTACCTGCGGAGGACTACGATACGCCGCTCTCGTTTGTGTTTACTAATTCGACGGCGACGGCGCAGGATGGAACTGGTAGCGGAGGAGGCGACTATAGGGCCATTTTGTACGTGAATGGGTTCCAGTTTGGCAAGTATGCGAGTAATATTGGTCCGCAGACGGAGTTTCCTGTTCCGGAGGGCATTCTTGACTACAAGGGCGATAATTGGATTGGATTGGCGGTGTGGTCTCTTGATGGGACGGGGGCGAGGGTCCCAGGGTTTGGGCTTAGGGCGGGGACGCCTGTGCGAACGTCTCGTGGGAGAGTTGCGGTGGTGAGAGGGCCGATGTGGGTGGAGAGGGAGGATGCATATTAGATGTGTGAGGAAGAGGGACTTATACTTACCTAATGTACCTAAGGTAGGACGCTGCTCTGTCTGTGTGACTGTGGTTGGAAGGCGGCAGGAAGATAAGGACAACATATTGAGTTTGAGACGAAAGAATCTAATTAGGTACATAAATTATATCGTTGCGTTAGGTAGGTATCTGTTCCACCCTTGATCGAGAGGAACTTTATATAAACAAACAGTCTTTACATGAGCATTCCTGATCCCACGATCCTGTTTCTTGTCCCCTTCATTAACATCTAAGAATCGTCCTTGTTGGTCTCGAAGAGGAATACCCGATCCGATATTCACTTCCACCGTATTCCACGTGTATGCACATGCACACGCTCTTATGCATCACTCCCTCTCCACGACTCACGAGGAAGAACCCTCCAGAAAATACCAACCCACCATCTCATCCATCTCCTATCCCCAAATCGGCATATTCTTATACGCCGGCGAATTATAACTATGCAAAACCCGATACCTCGGCACATCCGCCCCCCGTGCATACTCCCTCTGCACATCCTCAAATCCACCAACACCACCAGGACTACCCGAAAACGCCGGCCGATGCATCAACGTCGAGTGCTTACGCGTAAGTCCCCAGGGCCAGCACACTTCCTCCTCCGTGCGCCTATCCGGCAGGGCCTGTCCTCGTTCTCTTGGGTACACGCCCAGATCGAGTTGGCTGTGGCGGCTAGTCAACCCAGCGTAGGGATGTGAATAGGGAGAACTAGTCGTGCTGCTGTCGTGGGGGATCTTCTTCTCGGGGGCCGTCGTGTGAGAGGCTTGGTGGGCGAGAGCGCCGGGAGGGTCGGGCGGAGGGTTCTGTTGCGGGTGCTGTGTTGATGTCCGGCGGGGTCTTTTGAAGAATGTGCTGCGGAGACTGTGTTGCCTGGGTGGCTCGAGGGGGAGTTCTTTGGATAGGTTTAGAGGAGGGGCACGGGTTGATGGCCTGAAGGGGGTTGGTCTGGCGGGTTGTTGAGCTGCGAGGGTTTTCGATGCTGATAATGGAGGGGATACTGAGTTGAGGACTGGTCCGCATCTTGCGCTGTTGGTGTATTGGCTTCGGTGTGTTTGTCGGGAGGCTGAGCGAAGGTGAGGGCTCGCGCTGGGGGGAGTATCGCGTAGACTGGGAATGGTGGCTAATGGACGGACAGGGTCGCTCGGCCTGACCTCGATGGCATGTCCATATGGATTTGCGATTGTTTTGGTGGGATGGGCTCGACATGCTGTAGCAGGTGTGTCGTTTGTTGCAGCGCCGTCCAACGGCACACGATGACGACTCGCAAGGTTTTTCCGTGATGATGATGATGATGATGATACAAAAGGCAAGTTGGCCGAAATGGGTGTCCTGCTGCCACGACCGCTGCCCCGTGAGTGTACAGTTTGCACTGCAGACGCGAGAGGCGATACTTCCCGCTGGAACCCCTTCGCGTTCGGCATCCAACCCTGCACGCCCAAAGTTTCGGCACTTCGGGGCGTCTTCCTGCTCATATCATCGAAGCTTCCAGGCCCCTTGGTACAGGAAACGCAAGTCCGGCCTGTACTTGCGACGCTATTGCTACTCCCGGTATGGTGGCTGCTCATTTCGTAAAAGGTATTGCGACTGTATATGCTCTCGCTGTTCAAGCCGCCTCTTTCGGCACCGTCATGTATCTGGAAGCCAGCGACTATGTTTTGTCGCATTTGGGCTATCGCAATCTTCGTCTCGCCGTCATCATTCATCTGTTTGCTGGGTCGGCGAGCCCCGTCGTCCGTAGGAACAGGTTCGACTCTGTTGATGCCCGCATCACGTTTCGAGAGCCGATGATACGAGTGCTGGGAAACCTTGTTGTTCGTCGCGGGAGGGGGGACGTTGTGGTCGTTGGAGCTGTTGCCATTGGAACGATGCCGTAGCCTGAATGGAAATCGTCTCGGAGTCCTGATCGTAGTTGAGGCCGGTGCTGGACAAGTCGATGTAGAGACTGTCTGAGGATCACGGCTCTTTTCTGTGTAGATATCATGTCCAGGGGTAGGTGATGCCCGTGTGACTCTGGGTGCCCCAGGGGTCGGCCGTGTGAGATTTTGAATAGATGCATTGGAACTGTAAGCGCTGCTGGCGTTGCAAAGCGTTCTCTGCGAGCTCAGAGATGATACTGGTGAACTAGATCCGCGGTCTGGTATAGCAACTGCCGTACGGACAGGTTCCTTCGGTTTGGTCTTGCTTGTGCGCACACTGCTTCTTCGCCTTGGATGCTGCGCCCTCGAGTCACTGCGCGCGCACGATTCTGACCTCTTTACCGATGGATTTCTCTGGGCAATTTGTACGATGGAAAGCTTCGATGGCCCCCGCGCTGCTTTACGCGTACCCGGTCTCGCCTTGGCCTGCCTTTGGGACATGACGGCGCGGGGTTTCTCGAGACCTGGCAACCACTCAGCCCGAGAGTCCCTACAACGTCCAGACTCCATCACTGGTGACAAATTGGTGACACGCCGTGGACCAAGTTCCATTCCACTCATTTGCCGGTTGTCTCTCACACACGGAGTAGGGGGACGCTCCGGTGGAGGAGCGATGGGAAGATTCGGCAAAGACGCCTGCCTGCGAGTGTGGGCCTTTTTCTCTGAATCAGTCCAGTTTTGAGCTGAATCCCAGGAGGTCGACGATTTCGATTTTCCCGGGTTTCTCCTGGAGTTTGGGTCAAGAGGTGCCCGTGTGGCCACGTTGGGGCTTTGCAAATTGGACCGCCTCGGCATCAAAACGCAGGTGATCTCATGGTGCGCATTACTGCTAGTCTGAGAAGCAGTTCCTTCGCTGATCGATCCCTCTGATCTTCCATCCGGCATAGAAACAATGCAATTTCTGTAGTCGCTTATAAATTCTGCGTCAAGAGGCGAAGCAATCACAAGATCCAGCTTGATCCACGGCGAGTTCGGTGTTTTCCGTCCCGTATTCTCACCACTATCAAGGCTTTTTGGTTGATTAGGAACAAATATACATGTGCAGCAAACTATCATCATAAACTGAAATACGTACATACCTGCATCTCGACTCACCGTGCTGCAGCAACTGCAAGCCGTACTTGTTCCTTGATACTGCTTGAGAGCCGCGCTCAGTACTAGGCAACGCTGCAACATCAGGAATCCCGTCATCCCGCTCGCTCTTTCGCAGAGTCTGTTCAGCCATACTGGGCAGTGATCCTCCGAAATGGGCACACGAGATGCGATTGGTCCGAGACGAAGAGGAGAGAGTTGGCGGAGACTCGGAAGTTAACAATAAAGCGGAATCGGAAAGCGTGTGCTTGTGCTTATGCCTCGACAGCCTAGTCGCGGCTCGTTGGATGTGAGTGCTTGCGGGCTGTCCCAGTATTGGCCCTTGGCTTTCAAGACATGCTGGCGAGTCCAGCGAGAGACTTCGTCCAAGTGGCTTGGAGGAGTCGAGTAAAAGGGATCGAAATCTATGTCTGAGCCGACGACTGGAAATGCCGTTATGTATCGACCCTATTGATGCCTCCAGCGTCTGGCCAGGGTCAACCGCCATGGGATATCGACCTCTGGCCACTCTTGGACAAAGTGGTGCACAGAACGTTCATGTATAAGATGAAACAAGTGAATTGTTGCGAGTCTTGTGGAAACAGGAGCAGTCTTGGGGAAACAAAAGCAAACACGGGAGAAGAAAGCGTCCAAGAGCAGCTCGGCAGCGTGACGAAGACGGCGCTTGATGAAAGATGACCACGAGCAGGGATGTCGAAGACGGCCAGGTGGCGTGATGTCAAGCTTGTGACCCCAGAGTGACCGAGAGAATTCCTCTCTGAGAGATATAAATAAGGAAGGTACGGGAATCCTCTGAGATCAACGAGTAGCTGGTAATCACTGAGAATTCTGATAGCTTCGGCGACGAGGAATTCACAGTCCGGGGCCAGACACGGCCGACGTTGGCCGCGCCATGTTTCTGGCTTCTTTTACTTGCTCAGCAGAAGTTACATTCAAAGTCCGTTCAGATGGCTTCCGAGAATGCCCACATGGTTTTGCACGGCCTTTTTTGGAGTATATATGGAGTCTGGCACGGGCGCTCGTTCGCGCGACAACATGGGGCGCCTTTGAAAGTCCAAGATTGAAACCGGGGGTCGGCATCATTGTGGACTGGAAGTCTGGAACCCTGGGTCCTGGGAGTCTGGGACCAGCGTGTTTTTTTCCTCATTTTCCCACATTTTCCCGCCTTCTTGCATTGTCAGCCCCGAAGATCCAGTGGACCTCACAAGTCGCAACGTGAACATTTGGAGTCGCCGTTGCGGAAACCAGGGCATCCCCATGTCGAAGTCCCGCAACAAAGCGCAAGACAGGATGTCACGCAGAGAAAACCAGCAGTCCTTCCGTGACCGAGCGCGAGGAGTCCATCGGGTTTGAGCTGAAACGGTATGTGGTCTTGGCAGCCTATCCCAGCCGCAGCCCCTGATATCGGCATGTAACCTGGCTACCGAGGCGGCCGACGATGCAGTTCATCGGACAGTCGGCAAAATTCGCACGTTGGCACGCATCTTCACGCATGTGGAAGTCAAAAACAGCCGGACTGTTGCTTGGTAGGTCACAGCGACTGAAGTTTGTCGGAATTGCGTGTGATGCCTTTTGTGCACGTGAAAGAGAGAAAGCCCCGGAAAAGTGACACCAAGTCGCCAAGGGGCTGCATGAAACACCGGATTGCGGCAGAGCCCGTCCGATACGAGTTGGAGGGTGATTTTGCGAAATAAAAAAAGAAAACCACGTGAATGACGCTGTCGTGCATGAAGATGTCAGCCATTATTGTCGGGGAATGTGGATGGATGGAGCGGGACCCAAAAAGAACTCCTCCGGAAAGGCTCGAACTTTCAACCTCCTGATTAACAGTCAGACGCGCTAGCCAATTGCGCCACAGAGGAACTGTTGACACCGAAGCTTCTTATTTTGCACTATACTTGCTGCGCACTATTTGTAGCCTTGTACTTCGCATTATTGCTGGCTTGCAGCCGCTTGCTGCCGGCGATGCTCAATGCTTTTTTTTGTCGTCGCCTTCAAAGTGCGATGATAACTCACAACATAAAATCCGTGCGATGCATACCGAGTCATCAGTCCTTTATCGTTGTAACTCCTTGCAATTTAAAGGCCACACTCTCGTTGTCCAAACGACATTTGCGCTACCTGTTTTCCTCGCTTCGCGACATGCAAGTTTTGTGCAGGGTAGGAACCCCGGGCGACATATTCCTCGCTCGGTCGCGAGAAGCAGATTAGTTATATATACACATGTACTACAATTTACCCTGTATGTATGTACATACTCCGTGCGAAGTAGAGAGCGATAGGTACGTATCCGTATCACTGATCAAAATTCAACGAAAGACGGTACATAACTGCCTACTTTTACTCATCCTGTCAGTCATGAAGTCGAGACTCGAGTGCTCGAGCCTCTCGGAGTACATATATGCATGCTACACAAACAAAGTTGTCACGGCTGGTCACAGCGGGCACAGTGGGGGAACCGGCGATGAAGCTCTATTGACGAAGATAATAGACTAAGGAGCAGAAAGGAGAAGAAAAGAGAAACAATGCCACCGGGGCACAGCCAAGTACCTGGCTGTGCAGAGTCTGCGACGGTCACGTGACACAGGTATGCTCGATATCACGTGGTTGAGGGACGCCTGGTGCAGCGGTCCTCACAAAAGTCACGTCCTGAGACAAGCGTGAATTGCCCCGTTCAGCGACCCATAAGAGTCGGATAAGACAAATTCCAATGGGTAGGTATTCCGTACCTGTACATACTTTGTTTCGCGGATGTCGTCCTGAACGTTCTTCTGGATGAGCCATTATATAACAGATTAGTGGCAAGTTTGACAACCAGCAGTGGCACGTCCTCTGTGGCGCAATTGGCTAGCGCGTCTGACTGTTAATCAGGAGGTTGAAAGTTCGAGCCTTTCCGGAGGAGTCTTCCATTGGGCACATATTCATAGTTCTTTTTTTTTTGCTTTAAATTTTGGTGGACTACTTATGCCAGATTGGGAAGTTCGCGCTTGCGGTTGCTGGTGACGCGGATGAAGACTCAAGAGTCAAGAGGCAGAGTATGTAGCAAGGTCCATGATACTTTTCTTGAGCTTTTATCGCAATCAATGGATAATAAGTCTACTCTCCAATGACGTATGTACAGCCCCGTTCACCAATCCACACCTCATGTACTCTCTCAGCATCAACGTCGATCCTGTCTCCGGCACCGTACTCGACTTTTTCCCGGTCAGATTCATTAGGATACCAGAGTGTCATCTGGCCTGAGACAACGAGATGCGTTGTCAGACCGGAATGAGAATGAGGAGGGTAGTGGGCGTGTCTGCGAGCGACAAGTCAGACCGGCCGACGAGGTAAGGGCCACAAGGCAGATATACATGGGCACTTGTGAGTTGTGACTTACGGTCCGTCTGTCCACGTAAAGACATGGGAGAAGCCCCAAGAACGCACTTGCGCCTCGTGTTCTTGGCTCATTATTTGAATTTTCCTGCTGAGACCAGGCGTCTCTTGGTCTGCATGAACAGACAATGTGACTGACGATGTTAGATAGGTACCTACGGAGAGGACGAAAGGGTGAACCACTGAACAGTGAACACTGAACACTGTGAATCAGGTTGAAGGAAGCAGCTTCCGGCTCCGGTTTTGCGGACGGCGCACCAATCAGATGAGCCAGCAGAGGAGACAGTCGGTTCTTCATTTTCCTGACCAGCTCTCCCGTTTTGGACTGGCGCTAAAACGACCGGAAGGCGCGGCGCGTTATGTACCCCTGACATGTGAATTCATTGGTGGCTTCCTGCTCGCTCGCCTGCAGCCTTGCCATTAGCCCCAAGCTGAGTGGTTAGAACTTAGGATCCAAACAAGGCTACCTACCTACCTACTACCTTGTACAGACGGAGTACATACATACGTAGCATCCAACTGACCAGTCTCCAGTGACAGGGAGCAGGCTGACGAGAAGAAGAAGCCAGCAAGCCAGAAGCCGTTGAATGCTTGTCGGGATGCTGTCAGCACCAACCTTTTGCGTTGCCACAATGACCCGGCAGCGCAGTGATTGAGGTTGTCGATCCCATCTGTTCGTGGGGTTTGTGGTATTCTCTCTTCTCACTCGAGGAGCGTTACTGACGACGTCAGCTCTTGGGCCAACTTCCCATTGACAGATCGTGACATTCCAGCTCAGAATCTCGCATCTAGACGTCGGTCCTCCACCAGTGACGCAAAGACCCCTGGCGATTCTTCCCAACACGGCCAGCATATGAGCCTGTATTAGTCACGGTCTCGAGCATCTAATGTGCAATCGCCGACCGTGGTGCTCTTCTCGCTCATTGCTCCCCATACGCCACGCGACCTGCTTTGGCATGCAGAGGTCGACCCATGTCGTTCTTGTGCGGGTTTCCGGCGGTATGTTACAAGATATCTGATAGAGCGCCGAGTCTCGGTCCTGATTCATGGATTCACTAACCCATGGCCCGACTCCAGCGTCGCCGTTTTCTAAGCCGCAAGCCGAGCGAAGCCGAACGTCCTCGACGAAGCAGATCGATATCGATATTTGGAAGCTCCAACAGAAATGCTCGACGAGCGCTTCTGAGCATGGTAGGAGTCACCCTTTTGACCAAGCCGCCTGAAGGGATGTCTCCCACAACCGACAGTGGAGGTGCGGACGGAGACGTATACATCAGCAACCATATGTATGACATTGTGGAAAAAATCTACAATGATTTAAAAGGAGACGATATTGAGTTATCGAGAGAAAAGCTTTACGGGTTTCTCAAGAACGTTCAGTGCGAGAATATCGTGTTGACAGATCTAGCCGAGGAGCATTATGCCGTATGGGACTTCCGGCGCGTGTGGTTCAAGGATTATGAAGCTGATGCAGCTGCCCCCCCTCTGTTGAAGGATATGTCTAAGCCTCTCACAAATTACTTCATCAATAGCAGTCACAATACCTACCTGGATGGCAACCAGTTGGCGTCTCAGAGCACGCCAGAGGCCTACAGGAATGTGAGTGAGTTTTCTTTGGTACAACGCCCTTCACGTGCATTACTGACGGAGTATGTGAAAGGTGCTACTCAGAGGCTGCCGCTGCATTGAGATCGACGTTTGGAACGGTGAATCTGCTCACAGTCGAGGTCGATCCAGTAGCAGAAGGCCATCACAGACATCTCAGGTCAGTGGAGCCCTTGCTGCCTTGGACAGCTTGGAAGAAACATTGAAGACGGCGAAGCAATATCTAGGCGAAAAGTCTTCTGTTCTTTGCAGGACTCCCAGCGCGCAGAGTGGTAGCATATTTGAAGAGGTATCGCCGGCGACCAGTCTTCTTCATCTACCATATACAAAACAACAAGGAGAGGCGTCACAAAGTACGCAGACGCTTGGAGTGCCCCTCGCGACACCTCGACAGCCTCGGCATCCTAGCCCTCCACGAGGGGAACCTATAGTAACCCATGGGCATACCCTCACGACTCCTTGCGGGTTCCGCCAAGTTTGCGAGGCCATCAAGGAGTCTGCTTTTGAGAACAACGATCTGCCAATTATAATTAGCCTCGAAGTACATGCAGACTGGGAACAACAAGAAGTCATGGTTCAAATCATGAAGGAGGTGTGGCAGGATCTACTCGTCACGGAGCCTCATGAGGATTTTGATCCACGATTCCGTGTGCCAAAGCTTCAGGATCTGCAGCGTAGGATATTAGTGAAAGTGAGGAAAGCGGAGGCTATCACGAGCCCGCTCGTGTTCTCACAAGCCATGGGAGAGGAGGGCTCCTTGCAAATCGCAACCACGCAAAGCGCCCCCGAAAATACTGGACTCGAAGACATCATCGCGCCCTCTTTCCCGCCCGCGTCGAATAGTGCGCCCGATTTGCTTGCCACAGTCACAAAAGATGACGGCGACTCCATCTATTCTGGTATAAGTAATTTTCGACCAAAAGCTCCTGAAAAAGCGGCATCGGTCCCTCTTCGCAAGTTGTCGCAAGATAAGCTAAACAACATCGGCCGAATTTGCCAGAGCTTAGGCGATCTTGCCGTGTACACTCGCAGCGAACACTTCAAAGCTTTTGAAACCAAGGAGGCAAAGAATCCCGCACACATCTTCTCCATCAGCGAGAAGCGCATTCTCGAGCTGTACCAGAAACATGAACGTGACGTATTTCTTCACAACAAGACCTACTTTATGAGAGCGTACCCCGACAAAATGCGAGTGACGAGTACAAATCTCGACCCCAGCCTCTTTTGGAGGCGGGGAGTCCAAATGGCCGCTATGAACTGGCAAACTATGGACATGGGCATGATGCTGAACGAGGGCATGTTTGCAGGGGAAAAGGGATGGGTCCTCAAGCCACCAGGGTATCAAAGCTCAGATAAGTGTGCTGAGTCATATGAGGAAGCAGCACCGGGATCGACTCTAGATCTTCACATCAGTGTCCTGGCTGGATCCAATATTCCGACAGAGAGCGATGACTATCACGAGTATCCACGAAGTGGCAGCACCATTCGGCCCTATGTCAAGGTTGAGCTACACGTGGAGCGCCCTGAAAATGCGACGGGCAAGGAAGCCGACGAGAATACATACAAGAAGATGACGGGGGCAGGGAAGACAAACAATCCCAGATTTCCTGAGTCCAAGAGGGACTTTAGCTTTACGGGAATACCCAAGGTTGTGCCTGAACTGAGTTTCATTCGGTAAGTCTTTGCATTCTGCCCGTCTCTATACTTTTCCTCGTAACATGATTTGGGCTCGCTACCACATGTTTGGGTTACACGCGTCTGTATCATCTTGGTAAGCTGATGGCGTTGCTGACGGCTGCTTCAGGTTTCGTATTGGGGATGACTCTCGAATAAGCACCTCCATTCTTGCATGGGCATGCATCCGGCTTGACCGTCTACGCCAAGGGTATCGCTTCGTTCGGCTTATGAACATGAACGGCAGCCCGATCCATCGAGGAGGGTTATTCGTCAAGATTGAGAAGAAGCTGTACGAGAACAACCCCGAGCCAGACGCAAGATAGAACGATGAAGCGCGCATGGGCTGGATCCGACGATACGCAACTTGAACTACATTCGACGAGGCGTGAATGGGGGCTTAGTCCGTCGTGATCAGTCTTCGCACCACAAAAATGCCCGGCATTGCATTCTTCTCCGTAGAAGCCGAGATATGTCGGGCTTGTGAAAAGCGAGAAAACACCACAGAGAAGATCCCACTGGGCTAAGGATGAGAGACAAAACGAATGGAACAACCGCGACAGCTGTTATTGATGTGGTCAATCGCCATCAACCTCGAACTGATTGTGCACATTTCGCTTTGAGAAATTCTCTTTGCCCAGGCGTTCGGGCGTGTCCCAATCTTGCATTTTGAACCACAGTGTCAGCATAGCTTGTTTATGTGGCGGCGGAATATAAGAAATGGCCTGGTCATGTCACGCAATTGAAGCCACAATCTACCGCTTTGAACGGCGTCAGGTCTGAGGGATTGCTAATTTTATTTTATACGGGGTACTACATGATTGCGCTGCAGCGCAGGATGCACATCAAGCACAGGTCTGGACCGCATAGACATAGCATTTGGTATCGGCGTCTTGATTTCTGTTGTGTTGAGCGTCTGGAGCCCGGAGTTTTATATTTTATACGTACATGCTTATGTACTTGTACAAACATACCTTTTCACGGGGTAGATACCCGAACATGTCGCTCGTTGAAGTACACCACGGTATCGTCGCAATTTGCTGTCTTGGACGTCCAGAGCTTCGGAGTTGTCTTTTTACGCCGCTCGGCGCTCGCTCAGATACAAACATACAAACACGTTCACGGAGGCTGATAATCAAGTGTCAATCGTTGAATACACGCCACGGTACTCACTGTTACTCCTGCTGTGTCTGCCTCTACCTCTGCCTATGCCTGGAGTCTGGACTGCCTCTCTCTGCCTATCCAGCCCTTGCAGCGCCGGAAAGGCGGCTTCCCGGAACTACTACTCCGTATGTACATACATAACTGCCCTGCTCCCATGTAGTACGCCCCCCCCGCGTACAGACAAAGCAGGTAAAAAGTAAGGAACGTGTACGTCACGTATGTTGCAACAGTGAATGAATGACGGGCCGCAATCTTAGCCCTAGTCCTCGGGGGAATTCTGTTGTCAAAAGCCGCGGAGAATTGGTAAAACAAGGTTGGGGAAGGGAGAGGGCGTTGAGACATGATACTGGAAAAGAAAAAAAAAAGAAAAAAAGGAAAAGGAAAAGAAAGGGTAGCTAAGCTGCTACATAGGTAGTGCGCCTTGGCCGCCCTTGGGTAGTGCCGTGCTACTAAGCTAAATCTCTCGAACCAGCCTCCCGAGATTTCCAAAATCCCGATAAATCTGCTTGACGTGAACTCTTGATGCGGCTCGTCGCTCTACACACGTTGAACCGGGTTGTCTTGGCGCTTCTACATCCAGAAAGCCAATGCGTAACTCGTTGAGAAATACATGACACAGACTGTAGTGTGTGCGTTGATTGACCACTATTTGCGACGAGGCAAAGACAGAACGACGCAGGGACTTGCCCGTATTCTATTATTGGTGCTTTCATGCACGGGAATGAGATGGGAGTAGCCGGCAGACATGGCTTGTTACGCAAGGCTTCTCCGGGCCGAAGTTGCAGACGACGGCGGACGACCCAGCCAGGGCGGCCCAGACAGAGATGTTGCAATTTGCGGTCCCGTCGTCAGCTTCTGCCTCTTCGTAAGATTCGTAAATTTGTACAGACTTTCTCAGTACCAGAGATCGGCTCCTGGACAGGAACAGCAAGGTGCTCTCGATATAATGCGCGGAATGGGAATGAACGGTCTAGCGTGTTACGTCTCTGTGCTCTTACATTGGACTGACTACGTTACCCTCGCCAGAAAGTGATGCACTGGTGATTATATCGCAGCCCCTGTCAGAACCCAAAGACGAGAATTTCCAGTAGACTTCCCGGACTTCCCGGCAAGCAGGTATAAGCAGATGACTGACCGTACCCATGCTGTTCTAACTTCTGGAGCGCATTGATCGACTCTATGCCGGGATAGTGGATGCTTCATCAACACTCACCATCAGTCACGATCCATGCTTTACCAGTCATTAGTAGTGACATCTTGCGCGGAGGACCGAATCAACAAGCCCGTGAGCCGATGGCTCGTGTTGCCTCGCTCGACGACGAGTGAGAAAGCATAATTGGCAGCTCGACGTTGGATGTAGTAGACTGCCCGAACGTACGCCGGACTCCCGGAGAAGCAAAATTCGGGCAGAACAAGACGAAGTCAGCAGCCTGGTGATAATTTGTGCAGGATGAATCATGTGAGTGGTAGTCTCGCGTGTAGTTCGATCGGGCCTCGAACCTGTTTCCCGAATGTGATTGCGTCTCACAGGACGAGATGAAAACTGATGCCATTCGCGAATCGCCGAATGCAGCCGACATCACCTGCTGCATCTCCAGCAGGCTTGGCGCTCTTTTGTTCGGCCCGGTATCTGAATCGGGCAGAACTTCATCCACCACTGCGAGGAACCGAACCGGTCGCAGGTATAGCCAGCCCGTTCTACAGATAGCGAGCCTCGGCTTTCGAGATGTGAATGCATCAATTTGTGCTGTGTGCACCTGACACATCACCTTCAGAAGCAGTCAGACTTGTGCTCGGAGTCGAATTCTGGATCTACTATACGGAGTACGCAAGGTCTTTCACCCCGACATGTCTGCTCGTCCATGGGAGCCTAACTTGTCCAAGCACAAGTTGATGCCTGCCAAGCCTCGGCGACCGCTCTAAATTAGATATTCGAACAAGGATTTCGCAGACAAGTCTTTCTGCATCGTCGGATCGTCTATCTGGAAAGACTTCTTGTGTGACAGCCGCGTGAGCCGTGGCCCGGACAACCGCATTGCGAACGAATGTGATGTAATAGTTGAAGGTGCCATGCGCGTCCGCCGTCAAGATTAGTGATCGAGCTCGAACAGCGTGTAATGTGACCGGGAGAATACAAGACAATGCCTTTCACGGTTCTTTAATGCCCGCCTGTGATCTTTTTCTTGTCTTGGCCGGATACGATCACTAACGTTGGTGGATTGGTTGGTGTCGCGCCCGCGTGTGCGCCCAGATTTCCACGAGACCGACGGTTTTCGGCTTTCCACTACATACTCCGGACCAGCCACGCCTTGTACCACG
The DNA here is from genome assembly GCA_004016085.1 of Claviceps quebecensis. Taxonomy (NCBI): domain Eukaryota; kingdom Fungi; phylum Ascomycota; class Sordariomycetes; order Hypocreales; family Clavicipitaceae; genus Claviceps; species Claviceps quebecensis. The sequence continues at coordinate 60,689 of QEQW01000073.1, forward strand.
TAGCCGCAGCTGAGATGTCACAGGTATAAAAGGGCCTTGTATCGATAGCCGGACTCAACGGGCGTGGAGAAAGAAGTCGTCGATTGTATATCGTTGTGCTTCGTCACATGATACAGTATTGGTACTGGCGAGAGGAAATTAAAGAAAAGCCGAGAAGGGAATCAGCTCGCCTGGGTACTAGCAAGGACAGCGTAAAACAAGCTGGACCTGGACCTGGACCACCAGAGGGGGAATCATCACCAGTAAGAACGAGTATGCTCAAATGAATAGACAGGCATGAGGTTCAGGGGAGGTATTTCCGCGGCCGAGAGCGATAGCGGCAATACCAGCCACAGCTCCTTGACTGGAAGTTGTAAGTTCAGTGACGCGCATTGTGAAACTGCTTTGGTTCACGGCGCCGCGTTTCGGCCAACTTTTTTTTGGCGATGCACAGAGTCTCGAAAATCATTGAGAAGTTCGTGGGATTTAGCACCTCTGGCCCAGCGAAGCTTCGCAGGATCGGAGCTGATCTACGGACTTCGATGCTCAACGAAGATGAACCCTCCTCTGATCGGTGCGACATGAAGTACTACCTGGGGCCATGCGTCTCTTTCATGATATTGTCAAAGTCCGTCATTAGTCGTGCCGCCGTGCTTGCATCCCCTATGCGCGTTGATGTCAGGGCAGGCAAGACTTTCCTTAACAGAAAATATCTGACATGTTCCAGAAACGCAAGGTACCCTTGTAGGAACCTCAATGGCAGACCTTATTCGATGAATGCTTAGCCTGTCTGCCACATACTTGACACGTCTGTTCCGAACCTCGTTGGCCGAACCTCTGCCTACCTCAGCGCGCCATCTGGCCCTGATATCCGGGCTCTTGCTCTTCTGCTAGCTCCTCTACTGCCGCCAAATATGTACTTCGTACCGTATTGAAGCGCGTATTTGACTGAGGCTGTTGGGGTACGAGACATGGGTAAGCTCTTGGCCATGCATGTGGCAGCAAGAATAAAAGATCGTGGTGGTACTCGGGTGGGGTATTAGTGTTTGTCGGCGCTGAGGACGAAGGGAGTCGCGTCAAGGATCCCTTCATCTGTCAATTCCAGATGGCCTATCTAGAGACTTTCTTTTACTTCTTCTTTGTCTTCGAACGGTCTCGGCTGGGAAGTAGGGGTTGGGCAAGGTCGAGGAGAAGGGGAGGCCGATAAGACCTCAACGCCATGGCTATGACGACAACCCAAGCAAATTTGGCCCGCCGTCAAAATGTGTCACTATATGATGGAGTTTGCGTTTCTTCAGAGAAGCTAGACCGATTGTTTGAGAGCCCCTGAGTGGTAAAACACGTTGACCACTTCAACTCAATGAGTGCTAACGTCGTTCTCAACACTTGGTAGTCCTGATGATCGCGTGGCAAAGTGAATGACCCTCAATGCGATGGATTACAGAGTACACAAACACGACGCTTGGCCTTCGACTGGCCGACAGATTATGCGCAAGCATCAATGCCCCATTGGCTATTGTATTGTTCATGTAGTTAGCCCGAAGAACAAGTCCCGGCCAAATCTTCGCGACACAGATGTTTCTGTTGGCCATCACTGGCCATGTGTGATAGTTTCGAATGCTTTGGCAGTACCAGACTTGTGTGCCAAGGTATGTATCAAAGATGACGAAACCAACGAGGCAGCCAGCTAGAAGACTTTGAATGAGCCGTCTGTTGGGACGTCAATGAACAACATCAACAGCCGCGTCTCGGCTATACAGCGCGCTTAATCGCAACGCGCAATCAATGCGTAGCCAATGCCCGCCCGTCTGTTGCCTGACGTTTCTATGGACCGCCTCACGGGACGCAACACAAGCCAAAACGTAATCAGCGCGCTGAGTGGAACGAGGCCCTGCATTCAAGTTGCAGCCGGTGAACGGGGATATTGATTTGGTAGCGATGAGACGCGATCAAGGTCTCTGGAATCCGAGGTCCTTGGTCCACCACAGAGTGCGAAGTACATTAGGTAGTCCAGACTCGTATGCACAAAATTCAAATATACATCAAATGGGAAACTTGCCTTACCTCGCCTTACGTGTGATGGTACCAACCCATTCCAGTGATTCGGGCCCCTCGTGTTTGGTTGGTGGCTCTTTATCGCCAGACAACTCGCCGAGACTTTAATAATTTGTTGCAGAAAGAAGAATTCCTTGCCCAATCGGGAGTCCAACATCCCGCAGACCGAGCCGGACCATGGCGAGGGGGCAGATGTAGATTTGACAGCCATGGTGCTTGGCGGCAAATATTTTTGGTGACACTGGTGCAAAAGGCACGAGCTCCAAAGCACGAGCTGGGCGCGTGGCACAGGCGTGCGATGACGATTGACGTCCGATATGCGATGTGTGAGCGTGACGACCGCATCGTGTGTCGCGGGTGGCGTGAAGTATGATGGGGGAAGGAGGAGGGGGGAGTGAGACAATTTCTCAAGTGGAAGAAACGCCAAATTCGCCCACGCTGGCGGTCTTTATGCCTGATTATTGATATGAAGTTTGCTCCTCTGGATCCGTATTGGAGGGTTGGAGGATTTGAACGGAGAACAGCCTGATGAGCTCGAATGGCTAGCTGCGCGACGCCTGTTCTTCCCAAGAATTTTCCCAGACGTAAGACCTCGTAGGAGTCTGTGCAAGACGGCTATTGTGGCCAGTACCGCGACCAATACTGCATGCTTGACTGCATTTTTGGATACCTTGAACGCGGCAGGCTCCGTCTCTGCCACGGGGGGCATCGTCCCACGGGGAAATTCGCAGTCAACGAGGGGGAAAAGCCCAAATACCATGCTCAAGGTACTCTTCCTCTGCTTACCAGGCCGCGACGCCACTACCGCAGTGTTTCGCCCATGTACGACGCTTGAGCACCGCGTTGCGGGCTCCCATTCTCGGCCTGACTAGGACGGTGAGAATGGTCAGCAGTCAGACGAGTATGAACGAAGAACCAAGGCCATTGCTGCACAGTAACAATTTCTTTCAGCCATTACAGCTCTGATGCAGACATCGTGATGAGATGTTGCGAGAGTGGGCGAGTCTGTTGCGTGTATGAGGAGTCAGGACGAGAGAGGCGGAAAGGAAACACATCGTCAGATAAAAAAACCAAGCGTGCTCACGAGTCACAAACCACGTCGAAACAGAGCCAGGAATTTCGCCTGCCCAGCAAAGACTGATGACTGGAACCTGACATCACGTGTATCCATGTTGAACAAGCGGAAGTTGGCTGCTGAGCACGTCGAGCTTCCATTTGCCATTTGCCATTTGCCATGGACCGTGTGTGCCGTTGTGTGCGTACACCGGATGAAGCCGTCGCGTCTCTGGGGGCTGAAGACGCCTGGTTCTGCAGTGCTACTTTTGGGGCCGTCAAGGACGACTTGAAGACATGGAGATACAAAAGGAGGAGTGCGTGAGTGAGTGCGCGGTGGTGAACACTGAACACTGAAGAGTGATTGAGTGATTTGAGTGATTTGAGTGAGTCTGTCATCTGAGAGGTGAATGAGTGGGGCGATTCGCAGGCGTAAGTTGAAGTGACCCGTCCGGTACCGGTAGTCGGGGTACATAGTCGGGCGAGTCGGCGACTAGCATCTGCCTGCAGCCGTACGCAGCCGCCTCCGCGACTGCACGACGAAACCCAATTTGAACGATTTGACGGCTCCGCAAGCTCCTGCCCTCCCAACTCGGTCAAGCCTTTCCGCGGACTGGCACTTCGTCATTGCCATGTTCCTGCCTCAGTATGCGTATGCGTGTACTGCTGCTGTGCGAGCCCAGGCCTCTCTGTCCGGAACGGTAGGCGCCACCGGTCGAGGGTCACCGACCAAGGAGGGCGCAAGTCTGCGGTTATGACACTCCCTGACCTTCCGACCTTCCGACCCCCCGAACAAAGACACAGCCTCATGTTCCGTGTTCTTGAACGTCCCAGGGCTGATATGACAGGTCTACTGAGCCTTCCCTCCGTTTAACACGAACTTCGGGATGCTGTCGTTCGCTCGATCACTAGATCCCGCGGCACTGCTGAACCCAGGGTCCAGATTCGTCAATGGAACTGACACATCATGGTCCGGTTTACCAGTCGCTCGGGACGTGGCTTTCACGCCTCGAACAGCCCGCTCCTTGTCGGGCCACGGACATTTCTGTTCTTGCACCAGACCTCCATGCTGCTTACACGCCCCCTCGTACTCACGTCCGTGATGGTGTAGTCAGTGTCTATCCAGTCTGTCATTCTGTTCTAACTTCTGCTGTCTGTTGTATCTATGGTGGCGACTTGGGCTTCTTCTCAAACTGCCTTCGCTCTATCACTGTCCCAAAAGCTTAAAAGCCCACTGTCGCCGCTGAAATCGCCAGAAGTTTTTGTCTTCATGATCTCTTCAAACCATCTATCTCCTCCAAAATAGATTCTTTAAAGTCTTCGCCGTACATAACTCATCAAACGCACCAGAGCCATCGCCTTAATAAGTTTGAAGCACTCAAACCGCTGTCAACATGGTATATTCAGCTGCTCATATCAAGCACATGCAACATCTTGAGGTGCCTGGCCTCTCCAGTCAGGAAATTCCACATCAGCCTCCATTCTCGGTGCCCAGCGGGAGAACATATGGTCCCCGAGTTCGCCCTTCTGTGAGTCTTATCCTCTCGGAGGATGCCCCTTGACGACACATCAGTTCAAAACTAACACAACACTCTTTAGATCCCAGGAACGCGATGCCCAACTTGCGCTCTGGCTGGGAAAGAAGTCTGGGTTAGCCCCGGTCGTTATTGCGGCTACTGTGGCACCCCATGCGATTGAGCCTGGCAGTGATTTCGAGGGACAAGAAAGTCGCTGGTGCTGGCAGGTGGAGTGCTATCTATCCCTGGTACTGGTGATGGCTCTCATTGTGGACGCACGAATTTGGCGGATGAAGGGACAGCCTGGCTAAGGACACATTCATCACACACAATACTGGCGACCCTGAGCGCCAAAGTACCAACCAGACACATTTGAGGAAACAGAACCGAGACCACAGTCATTGTACTTATGAGACGACTGCCGCGCCTTCACCAAGACTGCCGATGTCTACCTGGAGGAGGGGGGGATCGGGGGCAAGGATGGTCGAAACAGTCAGGAAAGATGGATACAGGTTCTTACATGCATGGAGACAGTGTTTATCTTGCGAATCAGGATTCTGGACGTTTGAGAAATTGGGTAGCGTCGGATTATTCTGGGTATGCATTAGGGTATAATATAATTTGTTTGATGAGACTGTTGCACCTCATCCATACAAGACTGCGGGAAAACGGCTTATCAGATGAGGGCTTGCGACTTCATTGCCTCATGACTTCACTGTGCGTTGTATATGTCGCGTGTTTCACAACAGACAAGCAAGGCGAGAGAACACAGCGCTTCTCAAATCATTGTGATGACTCCCTGCTTCAAGAGATGATTGGAGCGTGTGATATGTCAACGAATTGAACTCATGATGGCATGCACGAGACCCAGAGAGGCAATGGATGAACGGGCCCATTCCTGACACTGAAGATTGACAACCTCGCTAATAAGCACCCGCAGAAATGTGACTGCACGTATTTATTTTTAGATTTTTGCTTAGAAGACTCGGGGAGTGTTCAGGTAGACATAGGTACCAAAGATCGGATGTTGTGGTTTGCAGGGAAACAGCAGGTCAAGTACGTGAAGAACCCTGATAAGTCGGCCAGTTGAGGAGTCAACTGTGAGTTGCGATGCGATGCGATGTGATGCGGCATGTATGTAGTACAGCACCGCTAGGCACGTTACGCTGAGAAGGCTGCGATGGGGCGATGCGACGCGACAAGTGGATGACTTGGGACGGGACGCGGACGGCGACCAGGATGGAGACGGAAATGGGGACCGGGGTTCCATGCCGTTGCAAGTCTGCAGGTCTGTACATACATACATGCGGAGTACCTACAAATACCTCCCTATGTTGTAACTGGGCCTAGCTACGGTACATGCATCTGTAGGTTGACGGGTATGTATGAAGAAGTACCTACATATGTACATGCGGAGTACCTACAGTAGCCATTGTACCTACCTACCTCCTAGGTACATACATGCACTGTCATTGTGTAAAGCCCGATCCAAGATCCAAGATCAAGAGTGGACGGTCTGTTGCCTCATCCCGTTTTCATGGAGTACATACATATGTTTCTCCGATTTTTGGGGTTTGAGCAAGGACTTGATTGGTCTTATCCTTCGATGCGGGCGCTGCTGCGTAAGTGATTGATCGTATATAGGGGAGGAAATAAAGTATTTGCTGGCGTTCTGTTCGGCTCGTGTTGCCTATTTTGCCGCGGATTCGTGAACCACTTGTGCCATAATATGCTTAATTTGACTGAACTGTTCTGCATCTTCTAATACTCACCGCAGGGCGTGTTGGATTACGAGTCGTAATGCGGGCGCCTACCTACGGAGTATGTCTCTCCTCTTTTGTGTATGTATCTATCCGTACAACGATCTTGCTTGCGGCTTGATACCTACCTTCCGTAGGTATGTATCTGCCATCAGGGGCGGCCTTTTCGGTCTAGCTGGATCGGAGATTTACGTTGATCGATCTCTGTAGATGTGTAGGTATGTACATTGCGTAGCTAGTGCTAGACGGTAGACTTCTTTGTAGCCCTCCGATTCACCGGATCTATGAACATTGCGCCCGCAATACTCTGTGAGGAAGTACGAGTCCGGGCGCCGCACCTATAATACCTGCGTTTTGTGCATCCCCAGGATACGCGCCTCGGGCCCGGTAGCTGCGCCTTCGTCATAATGGCCATCCTCTGGCGTGTACGGTTTCGCTCCCAACGAGAGAGAGGGGGGGGGGGGGGGGGGTA
>QEQW01000730.1:0-12598 GCA_004016085.1 Claviceps quebecensis
ACCCCCCCCCCCCCCCCCCCCCTATTATCGTCGGGCAAATGGTTGAGCGCACCTCTGACAAGTTACCGACACGATGGCAGGCAAAACGGCATGCCATGCAACAAGATGCGCCTCAACAGGACGACGGCTCGACGCTTTAAAAAATGGCTAGAAGAGCTCTATTTTGACAGTTACAGACAGGCAGAGTTCACACCGGAGGAAGTTGCGGAGATAGCCGAAGCAGTTGCGGCTATGTTGAGGCTTGAACCATCCCTCAGAGCCACGCCAAGTGAAAGTCTTGCCCAAGCCTGGTTTCAATAAAAGCCACCCGTCGATAATCAATTAGACTGGCCAAATACAAGGTCAGCGGAGAAGAGCGTGAACGGATGATGTCAATCGACAGCCACCTTTGTTTGACATGTTGTCCCCAGACTTCACTCCGTTGTGACCTCACTGACACAACTTACAAGGCTTGACATCTATCTACCTTTGACTCATGAGTTTACACTGTCCAGGTTGAAGCTCATGCCACGTTTCTGTGATCGTTGCGCAAGATAGTGGTTCTGCTACTCAAATTCGGGGTGCTGAGAGGTCCCAAAGCACCAAGCGGTGAAACAATCCAAGAAGCATAGTTGAGGCCACACGCATTGGTTTGTGATGTGATGACGGTCCACGGACGGAGTACTTCGATGTAGCTTAGATACGTTGGGTACCTACAAAGTCAGTTGATACATATATGATACAGACAATGCCCTGTGGTGGACATAGATAGAGGCAGTGAATGCGTTCGGAACTCTGGTCGTCGTTGGACAAAGCCGTCGGTCCAGTTCTTCTCAACGCGTTGCTTCTCGAAACAGACGTCGGGCCCGGGGCCAGAGGCCAGATCTTCCACGTTGAGCCTTTCGAGCAACACATTCTCTGAATCCAGGGTCAAGGTTGGCCGGCTTGCCGTTGGTCTTGTCAACTCTCAAAGACTTCCAAGTTGCCAGCCATGCTTCGTCGGATCAAATTCGCGGTTTACCCCGCAGGTTCCGAAATCTCTGTGACAAGAAAGAACGACTTCTGTATTCAATTCGACTCAACTAGCCCCCCTTGCCCTTCTCAACTACATGATGAGAGAACACCTCTCTTAATATAGCCAAACGGAGGACATAGATTGAACCTAAATAGGAAGGGAAAATATGAGGGAACCGAAGAAAAATGTTGGTATCCGAGCATTTCTCCCTTCATTCCTTCATCAGTACTAGGGAGTCTAGTTTTTAGTTAACCCTCCCGTCTCGCATCCTCTCGACGGGGGGGGGGGATAGCAACAGGAAATCTAAGGACTTGAATCCCCACCTAGATTATATGGTCAGCGTAGTCACTTTTTTTTTTTGGGTTGCTGCGTAGCTTACTAACAAACCATGTATCTGATTGATCTATTCTGCTACAGTTATCAGGATCGTCATCCCGGCAAGGCGGCTCAAATCGACGCCTTCGTCGTGACCAGTGCACTTGAGGTTGTCTCCTTCACCCTTTGGGATAACGAATTCGTCAGGGTCTCCCGAGGCCTCGGTCTCATACATAAAGCTCTGTTCTATCGCCTTGAAGTGCAGTATTGGCGTGAGGTGGCTCTTTTTTTTCGAGTTCGCTGACGACGAGGTCGTATATCATTCATATTATCGCGATCGAATTAATCATGCACTTATGCCGATCTTCTGAAGCAGAAGAGTCCTTCTGTGAAGTGACTCTCGCAGTTACCCAGCAAAAGAACAGGTTTTTGGCCCGGAACTCTTGGCCTTGTGTATCTCTCGAAGTGCTTGATGAATTCGGTCGCGATAATATCAGTGATATAGCCTGTACTGCTTGCTGTGATAACTATATCGTCGTCGAGGTCGTTCGTCACGAGGTTCACCCAGTGGCTGAGATATCAATCGAAGTAACGAATGCTCTGTTTGCTCCAGCCTTTCTTTTAGCATCATGAGATTGCGTCGCAGTGCGCTTGAAGATGTGAGCGTTCCGCTTGATAAATCGCCGTGCCCATCTTCTTGAAGCTTGTTTATCAGGTTGACAATCTCCTCGAGCAGCGAAGATCGCGTTGGTATGCTGCACGAGAGCCGGGCTCTTAATATGGTGACCCTGAATTATCTGCCGATGTGCCCACGCCAAGACCCCGGCTTCTTCTTCTGGTGATAAAACCCTGTTTTGACCGCCGTTTTCTTGGACAGTGTGACGACCTTGAATTCGTGATCTCAGGCGATGGTATGGTACCTGTAGTGCCTTAGAAGCTTCGGTCATCGTCTTGTAGTATCGGATTCGAAAAAGGTGAGCGCCAGCGACAGTTCGTTCTTCAAGATTGTAGTCGTGGAAGCGCGGGAATTTGAGCTTCCCAGTATCGGGATCGACCCATTTTCGCAGGATATCATCGTCAGGCTGTAGGGAACTCATTTCTGTAAATGAAAACGCGAACTAATTAAAATTAATGATAAAGTTATAGTGGATAAAGTGAATACAACTGCACCTTGAGATAAGTCGCGATACCTACGCGTCTTTGGCGTGACGTTGTAGTGTGGGCCTCAGGCTCGATGGAAGAAAATTGTGGATTTCCCCGTTGCTGCCCTTCACGGTGCTTCACCCCGGTAACCAACAACTTTGTGGGCTCTCGGAAGTACTCCGTACAGCATCACGCGGCACGCCTATCCTCCCTCTGTCGCAACCTCTGAAACAATCACGCTTGATACTTGATACTCTATTTGAATTTTTTGCACCAAGATCCGCGAGGTGTCGTTACACACAATCACGCACCATGACAGGCTCAGCAAGGAACCCCCACATTCTCGCCATCTCCCTCGCCCATCAGTTCTATTTTGATGACATGTTCGAACCACTCCTTACCGCCATCAAGTCAAGGGCGAGATTTACGCAAGTCAAAGATGCAAACTCGGCACTACAGCAAATTTCACAGCGGCCACGACCGACCGCTGTCCTTATAACTGACGAGGCCCTCACCCTCGGTCAATACAGACATGTTTGGAGTGCCGTTGTTCGATATATCCGCAGTGGTGGAAAGGCAGTGATTATGGGCACTTTTACGGGTCATGTCAAGCCGCCGAACATGAAGCCGTTCTTCGCACATGCCGATCTACCTTGGGAGTGCGGCTCATACCACCGAACGACAGTCGTGCTGAACAGCGCCGTGGTGGAGAAAGGTTTAGCTGCGAAGCTGCCCGCACAATACAGCCAAAAGGCTGTCGCGGTCAAAAATGTTGCGCCCAATGACGCCTGGTATATGGCAAATGATGAATCAGTTATTGAGTCATCTGTTTTCGCTCCAACGAGTGCTAGGGCTTTTGGAGAGAGCCCAGTCACATTCGCGTCGGTGGGAGACGGAAAACTTGGGTACATTGGTGATGTGAATGCAGAACAAGGTTCGAATGCCGTCACCCTCGCCATGTGTGGTCTTCTTTAAGCTGGCAGTTGATTATTACGATCGTGAACACGGTCGCAGTCCTAGGGAACGGGACCTGGTGGAGATGAACGGAGGGACTTGTGTATGTGTATCGAAGTTGCTTCAATTTTGATATTAACATTGACTCCGCAAGTCCTGACTCCCGTCGAGGTGGCATATATCACCTTTCACTTCGCATATTGTGGCTATGAGAATAAATGATCGTTTTCTTGATCGGTCTAGCGATTGAGCGAATCCCTGCCGGCGTCAATCATGCCCCATGGCAAGACCTATTGTTCACAGCATCTAATGTTCGTTGGCGCGTACTGGCTTTAATCGAAGACAAAACACGGCTGCAGATCCCGCTGACCAAGTCCCGACGGCTACTTTTTAAAGGAAAACGATCCGCCCCCCGGGATACGGTAAGATAGGTCCACGAAGCAAAAGAAGCAACTTTTCTCACCAGACGCGACCTCGCCGAATGGAACAACTATTTAGAGTCCCAAGACCAATGCTGCTTCTGTTGCCCCCCTTCGGATATCTTCGGACATGACAGACAAAGTATAAATTTCCGAAAGCAAGGAGTTATATCTAAAGATCAGCTCGGCCAAGTATCCAATGAAGATTATTCATCTATATTCGATGCATCTCTGTATGTTAGGGCGGAAGAGCTGAGCGTCTGTTTCTATACCTCTCTTGACGTGAAAGTAGGCCCGGTTTCTAAGCCTACAACTGAACTTGTATGTCTACCATTGTTCGCGCTCTGCACTACTGACCTTGTGTTTTTCCAGTCTAGCCGCCCGACATCGTTCGCTGAAACCAAGCTCGGGCAAGGCTTTCGCTTGGTGTGGCTCTCAGGGATGGTTCAAATCTTAACGTAGCCGCAACTACTTCATAGATATCCGAAACTTCCTCGGGGGTGAACTCTGCTTGCTTATTACTGTCAAAATAAACGTCTTCTAGCCATTTTTTAAGCGTGAAGCCCCTGTCCTGTTCAGGAGCCTCTTGTTGCATGGCATGCCATTTGGCCTGCCACTTCGACGGTACCTCCTCAGAGGTGACCTCAATCATTTGCCCAACGATACGAGCGGGAGTCATCGCAACGGTGTCGAATGGAGGCTGTCCAGTCACGATTTGCAGCTTCTTTGAACGATATCTTGAACATTCGGCCCTAAAAGTTCCAGTACTAGACAATCGTGGGTGCCATTAGGACCAACAAGAGTAAAATGGTCCAACATTCGGTTCACATGAGCCGATCCGGGATGGTTTTGAGGTAGAGCAGAGATTGCTCGCAAGACCTTGAGCTCAAGGAGAAACAAGTTCATAGATCTTGGGTGAAAGGACAGGCTTCCTCAGAGAGATTGAGTAAATCATGACCGCTGCGCTGTGGCATATGCTACATATGTACATGAATACTTTATGATAAGTGAAGGATGTGTGTATGTACATTCAACATTTGGTCACCTGCAGGCGGGTGGCTCCGCACGAAGTCAGGACTCGGGAAGTGCGGCCGCGAGATTCTCACATGGGGCTGCCCACCTCTGCATTACCTTAGGTAGGTACCTCGCATACGGAGTAGGTAGACGCGGTCAGCGTCCCTCTCTGGCATCTGCCATCTGTCTGGGAGAGAACACAAACACAAACGGCGAGCATGTACCTAACACCCAGAGTTCTCGGAGTTTTCCGTCGTTTTCTGTGAGAAAATGGTGCGACGCATTGTGTTGGTACAAGGCTGCAAGTGAGTGGGCGGTGCGTGCTCACTGCTCCCCATGCAGCAGACTGCAGCAGATGAACTTTCATGGCGACAATTTGCAATCAAACGTCATTGTCGTGCCATGCAGCTGTGAGCGGCGAGCGCCCGCGAGCGATAAGTACCTAAGTACGATAAGCCCCACCAGACTTCCGAATGTCCGACGGCGTTTTGTCCCACGTCCACTCCCAAGGTAGTTGACTCTATCGTCAACTGCCTCCTGTCTGCCTCATTTCAAATTTGTCGAGCGTTTCAAGCACCCACGCCTCGTCTCTCGTCCTTCGGTGTCCTGTTCGCCAGACGCCGCCCTTGGCTAGTAGGATCCTTTCTCAGGGCTCTCCCCCGCCGCCATGTCGCTATTCAGCATGCCTAGTGGCGGCGGCAACGACATGGACGACTACTACAACCTCGGGACGCACCACTGTCCCATCACCACGTCCAGTCCCACCGCGCAGACCTGGTTCAACCGCGGACTCGTCTGGTGCTACGGCTTCAACCACGAGGAGGCAGCCCGATGCTTCCAGACGGCCATCTCACACGACGGCTCATGCGCCATTGCTCACTGGGGACTCGCCTACGCTCTGGGCCCGAATTACAACAAGCCATGGGAGCTCTTTGGCCGGCGCGAGTTGAGCACCACGGCCGAGAGAACGCACAGGGCCGTGGAGCAGGCACAGGCGCTCTGTGGAAGCGCTTCACCGGTGGAAAAGGCACTCATTGAGGCTCTTCGCTTCCGGTATCCGCGTGTGCAGGCCCCCAGGAAGGGAGACTACTGTATCTGGAACCGCGAATACGCCGATGCCATGGGCTCCGTGGCGGCGCGCTTCCCGCAGCATCTCGACGTGGCGGCGCTGTACGCCGATGCCATGATGAACCTGACGCCGTGGCAGCTGTGGGACACTAAGACGGGCCAGCCAGCAGAGGGAGCGCGGACGGAGCAAGTGAAGCGCGTGCTGGACGAGGCATTATCGCAACAAGGGGGAGACCAGCATCCAGGACTACTGCACCTGTATATCCACCTCATGGAGATGTCGAGCACACCTGAAGCAGGCATGCCGGCCGCCGACAAGCTGCGCGGTCTCGTCCCGGACTCAGGACACCTGAACCACATGCCGAGTCACCTCGACATCCTCGTGGGCGACTACGCTCGCGCTGTAGCTGCCAATGCCGATGCCATGGCCGCCGACGACAAGTTCTTACAGCGCGAGGGCCCGCTGAACTTCTACACGCTCTACCGTAGCCACGACTTCCACTTCCGCATCTACAGCGCCATGTTTTCCGGCCAGTCTCGACTCGCCCTCGAAACCGTCGAAATGCTCGAGGCGTCCATCTCGGAGGAGCTTCTGCGGGTGGAATCCCCGCCCATGGCCGACTGGCTCGAGGCTTTCCTCGCCATGCGCGTCCACGCCCTCATCCGCTTCGGCCGCTGGGACGACATCCTCTCGCTGCCGCTGCCGCCCGACCAAGCCCTCTACTGCGTCACGACTGCTCTCCTCCATTATGCAAAGGGCGTCGCCTATGCAGCCCTCGACCGCGTCGAGGATGCCCACCGCCACAGGGACCTTTTCCGCGAGGCTGTCCCCCTCGTGAAGCCATCCCGAACAATCTTCAACAACAAATGCGTCCGCATCCTCGACGTCGCAGAGGCTATGCTCGATGGCGAGATCGAGTACCGCTCCGGCCACCACGACGCTGCCTTTGCGCATCTCCGTGAAGCCATCCAGCGCTACGATTCTCTGCCTTTTGACGAGCCATGGGGCTGGATGCAGCCCGTTCGTCATGCTTACGGCGCATTGCTCCTCGAGCAGGGCCACGTTCAGGATGCCCTGTCCGTATATAGAGCTGATCTGGGCCTTGATGATTCCCTGCCCCGCGTTCACAGACATCCTAATAATGTATGGGCTCTGCATGGCTACCATGAGTGTCTCGTTAAGCTGGACCGCATTGCAGAGGCTAGGGCTCTGGCGCCGCAGCTGAAGAAGGCGTTGGATGTTGCGGATGTGCCGATCAAGGCGTCCTGTTTTTGTAGGACGTCTGTTACATCGAAGATTTAGAGCGCCGCTCGTTGCTTTTATTTTTACTTGTTTTTGATAAGTCTTTACTCTTCCTTTTTTTCTTTTTTCTGGGGCGTCTTGTTTTGTTTTTCGTCCCCCTTTTGCGATTCTCTTCTTTTAAGTTAACGTGACATAGAGTAACACAGTACAAGCATGAATGGAGTCGTGAGGGTTCGCATTCGAGGAATCTGCCGCAACAACGGCGACTAGTTTAAGTGCTCACTGCTGGGTGATGGACGCTGAGCGCTGAGCGGTGGGTGACATAGACTTCACTACATCATTGCCGATTCCTCAAAAATAGGGTATGATTTCATAGTAATGTAAAGGACATCATCCTAGTTGGATTCTGAAAAGAATACACAGTCGCTGGCTCATGTCCACAGCACAAAGTGAAACAATACAACATGATTAACCAACTCGCCCTTTCGACGGCTTGGCCGCAGCACCACTTGCCTCACTCCCCGCCACATCTACACCACTATCAAATTCAACACCACTATCGACACCACCACCACCACCACCGTAGGCCCGCTTGTTCTCCTGTAACAAAAAGTCCTCCTGCTCCTGCGTGCTCTTATCCAGATCCAAAAAGACCCAGATTCCCACGGCACTGATCAGGCTAAGCGCAAACAAGAAGTAAAATGCCGCACTGTTGTTTGTCCCCCCTGGGGTGGCATCGATGATGGCACTGCAGATCAGGGGCCCAAGCAGGCTGGAGGCCTTGCCAATGATATTGAAGACAGAGAAGAAGAGAAACTCGTGGCCGCGGGGCGTGACGGAGCTGATCATGATCTGGGAGTAGCTGTACCAGGGACAGACGAACAGTCCATAAAAGGCCTGGTAGGCCCAAATCTCCCACACGGTGTGAAAACCAAACCGGTCGGTCCAGTTGCCAACCATGCCCCAGGCGTCCAGGACAAGGATAAAAACCATGTTGGCGTTGAACATGGTCTTGGCGCTGAGGTTGAATCGTTCCTGGATGATCCAAAAAGTACCGATCCCCACGGCCTGTGCGACGATGCCGACAAGGAGCAGATACGTCAGAGTGAGGGTGTTGTAGCTGACGACGTCGTTTTGCAGAGTGGAAATGACAGTGACAGTTGTATTGAGGGAGTCACCGAGAAAGAAATACCCAACCAGGTAGATGAGACTCTGCTTCAGACGCCAGATCTGCGTGAGGGCTTCACGCAGCTGCCACAGACCAGCCGTGACGATATTGTGCCCCGGTGGGATCTGCAGTCCCGGGCGCGTCTTTTCCATAACGAACCAGGCAATCGAGAGCGCGAGCCAGCAGGCCGTCGCAAAGGTGATGAGCACCGATAAGCCCCAGTTGTTGTTGGCGGTGCTCTCGTCCACCTTCACCGCAAACATGATGCCTACAATGATGGCGAGGATGACTACCTCCCCGACGGACTGAATCCAAAAGGACACATTGCTCAACCTGCTGCGCTCCAGCTCATCTCGCCGATCGAGTTCCGGCCGCGCAATGTCACCATTCTCATACGCGGTATGCGCATCCCTCATATACTGGGTATTGCGCGCCAGCGACGGGAATGCTGCCGTCCAATACGTCAGAGTCAGCTGGTACGAGATCAAGCCCACGATGTATAGCCCAATGCCGACCCTCCACTGGTCCGCCTCGTGCACACCAATCCAGCCAAAGCCGACGCCGTAGGCAACAAGGGACCAGATCAGCAGAACCCATCGTCGGCCGGTGCCAAAGTCGGCGTAGGCACCAATGACGAGAAACAGGACCGCCTGGATGGCGAAGGAGACGCCATTGCAGAGAAGGACTATACTGTTGACATCACGCTGGCGGCCTGCAAAGTCCAACAATTTGGAGTCCCCTGCGGCCTGGGCCAGGAGGTTCTGAAACGCTGTCGGTCCAAAGTTGAAGAGGGCAAGGCCATTGGCACCTATGAAGTACATGTACCACGACCGGATCTCCCATTTACTAGTGGGCGGAGTTTCGCGATTCTGGAACGCGGGCATCACGACGCGTCGCAACGGCTGCGTCGATGAGGGCATATCGGAGGGCTCGTCTGCCTTGTCTCCGTCGCGAGCGACCGACGATGAAGAGACCGATGGCGTAATGGCTGCGACATGCTCGCCCGCCAACTTGGTCGCCTCATGCTGATTGTTCTGCATTGTCGGTGGCGGTGTCATGGCCGGCTCGGTGCGTCGATCCCGGACGGCGGCCGCGCAAGATGGATGGTGAGACTGGAGAAGAACGAGCCTGCACTGTCCATGAACTGCTCAAGATGCGGCCGCCACGCCGCTTTTTGTGTTTTCGTATTTTCGTATTGCCCTGCCTTTTCGGACATCTGGGCGAGTCGTGCGTTGGCCCAGGACCCAGACCCCAGACCAGCCCGTCGTCATTCCTTCCTGGTGATGGAGCAAGATTGGCTAGATGGCGTCGCGGGATGGCGGAATGGTGGTACGAGCTCCGGACTTGAGCCGACTAGTGGGTGACTACGACCGAATCAAGACTGACACGGAGATCTAAGTGGATACGTAGGTATGGATCCTACCAAAAGAGACCCTTGGGCCTTGAGTGTAGTGGGTCCCTTCTGGCCAGTGGCCACTGTGGCCAGGTACCTATGTACTCCGTAAGGTACTGGTACGTACCTAGGTACCTACATAATAATTCGTACATCTTGAGTCTTGCTGATTTGTTGTGATTCTTCATCAGCCAACGCCGCAAATATATCAGCAAACTCTATTCGTAAAAAGCCAGCCACGAAAGCGGGAGGCGTCCGTCGCGCAAAGAAAAATTGAGGCGCCAAATTTTTTCCTTGCAATTTTCGTTTTTCAAGATGTATATATATATGTACACATAGCGAAAAGAAAAAGGCCCAGAGTCTTACCGTCAAAACAAGCTCACGCACTCGCAAAAACACGCAGAAATCATGAAACCATCTTCAACAGATCTAGAATATGTTGCGCCTGATTTTTGTAGCTGCCCTCGCGGCAGGTCTTCCCTTCCAGCCGTCCTCCCTTGATCCTCGCAGCGGCAAGAAAATTCCCGACCTTAGATTCCGCAAAGATGGCACATTCCAAATCACCGTCTTCTCCGACTTTCATCTGGGTGAACGTATGAGAAACCGCACCCTGCCTACAGAACATTTTCCCCTCATTGCCCAGGATGATCTGACCGAGAGAATAGTGTCAGCAGTACCAGATGGTCCCGCGCAGGATGCCAAGACTCTCCAAGTCATGCGCGAGGTGCTCGATTACGAGAAGCCCGATTTTGTCGTTCTCAATGGTGATCTCGTGACGGGCGAATCTGCCCCCAGAATGAAAAACACGCACTACATCGATCACCTCGTGAAGCCTCTCGTGGAGCGCAATCTCACTTGGGGCTCCACGTACGGCGAACACGATCACTCGTTCACGCTCCATGGCGACAGCCTTTTGCGACGGGAGCGTAGGTTTGCCGGATCTCGAACACGCAAGATGGTCGACTACAAGAATGCGGGGACGTCCAACTATTATGTGCCCGTGTATGCGGCAGATTGTCTCCATATCAAACGCCAAAAATGCCATCCGGAGCTTCTTCTGTGGTTCTTTGACAGCCGCGGCGGGTACCACTTTGGCCAGAGCACCAGATATGGCAATCCTGCCCCTCGGCCAAACTGGGTCGATGCCTCCGTCGTGAAGTGGTTTCAGGGTATGAATCAGAGACTAAGCCGGGCCGCGCAGCGAGACATTCCGGCTCTGGCTTTTGTGCACATCCCCATCACAGCTGCGGCCGCTTTTCAGAAAGATGGGCTAGATCCCCACAAGAATCCGGGCATCAACCATGATGTGCCGGTCTCTCATCAGGGAAGACGATGGTGTAACAAGAAGAAATACGACTTGGGTGGCCTGCACTGCGACAAGGATGGGTTCGACACGCACTTCATGACCGTTCTGGCTACCACGCCTGGCCTGAGGGGCTTGTTCTTTGGCCACGATCATGGCAACACCTGGTGTTCTAAGTGGCAGCCCCGAATCCCAGGCACAGACGTCGCTGCCAAGGGTATCAATCTGTGCTATGGCCAACATACAGGGTATGGAGGTTACGGGAACTGGATCCGTGGTGGCCGCCAAATCGTCGTCAACCTACAGTCGGAAGACTTGGGCATTCAGACGCACATTCGCTTGGAGGATGGGAGGACTGTGGGGGCCGTGAATCTCAACTCGACGTTGAATGAGGATACGTATCCGGCCACGCCGAACGATGAGACTTTTTTGAAACTGTCATGAATCTTGGCGTGCTCGTCGGATGCAGGGACCAGGGCTTGATGAGTTGAATTTAATTTGCAGATGGTGTAGCTGCGTCCTATAAATACATTTTCAACATATAGGTGACCGGATGGCTGAGGATTACGTGACTGCTCAGTAGCACTGAAGGTCTCTGGTGCTTTGTCAAGTCTAGTATCGGTGGACATTGGTGTTGATACCTTTTTGCTACAGCCCTCCATCCCAACTTCCCCAAAATCTTTTGTGTATAGGCTCTTTGGTTGAGACGGATGGTGCGATTCGGGCGATCTCAAACGATCTCCATGCCAAAATAGAAATGACATTCCCCAAGGTCCTCCAGGCTCCATCTCAAAGCGCTTGGAAAGAGTAGCCTTGAGCGCCGCAATCTCGTCAAGACTAGGGCCAGCGATGAGAAGATCATCAACACAAATGGCAATATAAAGGTTGCCTTTGAAGAACACCCCAAGGTCGGACGTGAGTGGCCTCAAACCCAAAGTGGCCAGGTAGGCAGACAAGGTCTCGTACCAGATTCTAGGCGATTGCTTCAGGCCATATAGCGCCCTATTCAACAGACATACACGGCCTGAGCCGTCCTCAAGTCCCTCCGGTTGTTCGAAATACACCAGATCGTTGATAAATCCATAAAGAAATGCGGTTTTGACGTCCATCTGGTGTAATTCTAAGTCCAATGCAGCGGCAATTGCGAATATCGCTTTGTAACTCATTGGCTTGACTACCGAAGCAAACGTGTCCTGGAAGTCCACCCCCACTTCTTGCTCGAAGCCACGTACAACCCAACGTGCTGGAATTGAACTTTGTATGGAGGGGTCTTGAGACGGCATATCATGAAAGGAATCATCTGGCCCAACGTCGATTTCTCCGCTGGACGGAGGCTGTAATGCAGCAGAGATTGGCGGACGTAAAGGCGGTGATGAGTCTCCCATGGACATATGTTGCGAAGCAGCAGGGATTGGCGGTCGTGAAGGCAAAGACTGGGCCGCGGATGAGATGTCAATTTCTCCTCCAGGCTCAGACGCGGGAGAGAAGGCCGGATGTGTCGGCGTGAGCACTCTTTTGGCATGGTGTGAGGGAGCAACATCAAGAGGTCTTTTGGCTGACGTGGAGGGCTCAACGGGGTCGCAC
>QEQW01000731.1:0-12566 GCA_004016085.1 Claviceps quebecensis
GAAGCATCCCGCATCAACCATGACTGCGACAATAACGCTATACACAATTGGAATGAAACGATTAAACGACACACGGTACATGCCATAAGAGAAATTGAAGAAGGCGAAGAAATAACTCTATCTTATGTCTCCCTTCTCGAGGATCGGGAAACCCGGCAAAGCAAACTCAAAGAAAAATTCAACTTTACATGCTCATGTCGTGTCTGTTCTTTGCCGGAAGAGCAGAGTCAAGAACGTGATCGGAAACTAGAAGAAATTGTCCGCACAAATGAACTGCTGAAAATTTGCATGTTTCAATCTACCGTGTCCCCGCTCATGATTCTGGGCTATCTTTACGATCAAAAACGTCGCTATATCGAGCTAGGACGAGAAGACTGTGGCTACGCGCAGATCCTGGAAGAGGCCTTGACCATCCTAATCGCGCATGGAGACTTGGCAAGAGGACGCTTACTAGCGCAAAAAGTCGCATCCCTCTGGAAGATACTTGTCGGAAATGATAGCCCACAAACAGACGAGTATGCAGCGCTGGCGCGAGACCCTTCGAGTTACCGGCTGTATGGTGTCTCCATGAAGTTGAGGACGGCTGTCGAAGAAGTATCGCATGGACTTGAGCCCGATGACTTCGAGAACTGGCTTTGGAGAAGACCGAAGCCCCAGAAAGCCTAGCACAACCAATGAGCCCATCGAGCCAAGCGAACTTCTCTGGAATTGTTGCTCTTCCATACAAGAACGGCATTGACGCAGATGTGTGAGGCGGCTCCTCCAAGGCGCGCCATAAATCCGCCAATCTCTCTTGACAAGCTGGGTCGGACATTTTTCGCGCACATTCCTTTTAATGTTGCCTGCGGCGCTCTTTGCACTCCGCGTGCCATCGTTGTACTCTTCCCTCTGTCCGTTATCGTTCTCTGTTTTTTGTTTCCTGGTGCTTGTATGTTGAAGAGGAATTAGACACTCGTAGATTGATCCTATCGAGTGTTGTCACTATTATCGCACTGGCCTGTCGTTGTTTCAATTTGGTGCGTCACATTGTACCTGAGGGGATTGCATCATCATGTGTGGTGAGGACTTGTCGAGGAGCACAAGCTAGCCGAGCGACATGGCAGTGCTGAGACGGGTGTCTGGCGAGTCTTCATGGATCAGATGGAGCAGGGAGGGGGGCAATTCGAGAGGCTTATTAGCTGAAAAAAAGCAAGGAAGAAGAAAAGGGACATCTCACCTCAGGCGATTCGCCGCTCGCTGCGAAAAAGCCTTGATCGAAGACGATGCGGATTCAATGACAGAAACCTGCAACGGTCGTGAATGTGACGACTGGCAAATGGCAACCCCATTTCGAACAAATCGCGTTGTCATGTCTCCCGACTGAGCTACATCGCTCTCTGTGAATCTCAATATTGCTGGAGTACTGATCCGGGATTCCAGATGCGATGTATTGACTTAACTGGAGAGCAAAGACAAACATCAAGCACGATGAATATGAACCCGATACGGAGGACGGTGTTTGGCTTGATGCTCTGGGGTTGAGCATCAACGCCGCAGTAGTCAAGCCGCTCCCAGCAACGAGCGTATTCGGTCGCCTACACCAACAGTCGTTATAGAATCCGATTTCCAAATTCCAGACTGCCAGCTCAGCAGATCACTGATCAACCTTATCGCACCTGTCCAAATAGCAGGTGGCTTCGCGATTAGCAAGTTCCGGGTGACTCGTGAGCAAACGGCAAAATGGTCTGGTCCACCCCGATGATTGGCCGTGTAAGTACGGGAAACGCAGGCTCGCAGCCGAAACAAAGCAAACGAGCGTCATTTGCAAGGGGAGTTGACAGCTGCCAGGGAATGGCATGGACAATTTGGCGACATGATTTTACGTTAGAAGCATCCCGCCTCCAGCAATTGCCAATGTTCCATCATCCGATTTGAAAGTCTCTTCTGACTTCATAGAAAACAGATGCTATTCACAAAATGGCCCGGAAAAAATCGCAGCGAAAGTCGACGACGAAACGTCCGGATGAGCAATCTTGGTACGCCCTGAAAAATGTCCCGAACAAAGGAAAGGGCCTCGTTGCGACCCGAAACATCCCTCGAGGCTCGCGGATTCTTTCTGAAAAGCCCATGATCATAATGTCAACTGATAAGACACTGGAGGAGCTCCGAACGTTGATATGCTGGTATATAGACTCTCTAAGCAATGATCAACGACATGCTTTCCTATCCATGCATAATCTCTACCCGTTCAACGATACTGCAGAACAGTATTTAGGCATCTTTCGGACAAATTCCTTTCCTACCGAAGAGTCCCCGGACAAAGCAGCAATTTTTCTAGAAGCATCCCGCATCAACCATGACTGCGACAATAACGCTATACACAATTGGAATGAAAAGATCAATAGACACACGGTGCACGCCATGAGAGACATTAAAGTAGGCGAAGAAATCACATTGTCCTACGTGTTCTATCTCGAGAGCCGAGAAACCCGACAGAAAACACTGAAAGAATCCTTCAAATTTGCTTGCTTGTGCCGTCTCTGTTCTTTACCGACAGACCAGAGCCAGGAACGCGATCGCAAACTCGCACAAATCGTCTACACCAATCAACTGCTGAAAATCTTCATGTTGCAATCCAACGTGCCCTCACTCATGATTCTAGGCTATCTTCACAATCAAGCACGTCGCTATACCGAGTTAGGACGAGAAGACTGTGGTTACGCGCAGACCCTTGAAGAGGCCTTGAGCATCCTAATCGAGCATGGAGACTTGGCAAGGGGACGCTTATTTGCGCAAAAGGTCGCATCCATCTGGAAGATACTTATCGGGATTGACAGTCCACGTACAGACGAATATGTAGCACTGGCGCGAAACCCTTCGCGTCACCCGCTGTATGGTGTCTCCATGAAGTTGAAGACGGCTGTCGAAGAAGTACCGTATGGACTTGAGCCCGATGACTTCGAGGACTGGCTTTGGAGAAGACCGAAGACAAAACCCCAAGCACAAACAACGAGCCCATCGAGCCAATTGTGCTTCTCTGGATTCGCTGATCTTCCGTCGAAGAATGGCATTGACACAGGTGTATCAGGTGGCTCCTTCAAGGCGCGCCATTCGTGCCTCTTAGGCGAGATTGTGGCAATGACCTGCCATGATCCTCTAGATTTGGAGATCAAAGATATTCACAACAAGAAGACTACAATCCACTTCTACACCAAAGACCGAGGACGTGAATTTGGAACCATTAGATTTCTGAGGGGATACACAGTCGCCGTGCTCGACGCATCACAATACGACTTCAAGTTCGGACCTCCTGGTATCCGCCATGAAGATCCACGGATGATCAAGGTAATTACGTCTGCAGCACCTCAGAGCCTTTCCATTCCCTTGTCCCTTTTTTTCATTTCTGCGCGATGGTCTATTCCGAAGTTTGCTAATGTTTGAACGCAATTCGCCTGTGATCAGGCTTTCCCGCTGCCCCTCGATAAAATGCTCGCATTGAACGACCAGGTTCGCCGTTTTTCAGTACTGCGATACAACAACACGAGAACGTGTCATGGGTGCGGCACTTGTGCCCCAGAAGCCTTCTTGAAATCATGCAGTATGTGCTTGTCATTCTGGTATTGCAACAAGGTACGACTGTCGGATTGTTGATGTAGAAGGCCACCGGATCTTTCTTCTCCTGTTGCGCGGTGCACCGCGGACTTTTCTTGTTTTGAGCCTGTAACGCTTTGCTAATATGTGTTCCTGTCAAAGAAGTGTCAAATCGCTGGCTGGACCACGAAAGCCCACAAAGACGATTGCAAGTTTCTGAGAGACCCCGATCTTCGAGGCTTATTCCTCGTCGAATGGGACGAAGTACAGGACTTTGTTTGCTTTCCTCTCAAGGCACATAGCCACTCAGTTCAAAAAGCGTTTCGAGAAGCCCTCCCACCTCCCTTGCCAAGCCGTCCCCGACAGTCCCCGCGCCCATTACTCAGTGTGGCCTGTGGCGCTCTTTGCACTCCGTGTGCCATCGTTTTCCTCTTTCCTTTGTCCGTTCTCGTTCTCTGTCTTTTGTTCCCTGGTGCCATTTTGTTAAGGAGGAATTAGTAACTCGTCGATTGATCCTATTGAGTGTGAGCCGCGCCCTGTTACCATCATCTCACTAAACTGTCGTTGTTTCGAATATATGCGTCAAGTTATACTTGAATATCATCAGGTCTATCGAGTCTGGGTGCGAAATTTACTAAACAGAAGAACAAGCAATAGAACGAAAATATTAATGACGCTGCGAATGACATGGCAGACTCCACCTGATTTGACGGGTCAATTGACTCAATTCACGTCGACGAAAAAAACTTCGTCTGATTACAGATTTACCGGACGGGTCACAATCTTGATGTTTACCGTCTCCTGCGCCGCGCCTTCCAAGACTTGTTGCATATCTATACTCAGCAGCTTGCCTTGCCATTCAAATCGCGTACCTATGTGTCCGGCAGCTCAGTCGCGACTCGCGCTCATGACAATCTCGTGGGAGGATGCTAAACTTCATAAGTTCATACCTCTACATCCCGACCACTATGCTGGTGTGCTGATGCAGAGTAATGGCTTAAGAAAATATCGAGTGAGCACCGTATTTAGGATTCCAATGCGGAGGCTCTCCATCCAGTTGCATCTGCTTGTTGTAACTTATTCCTGGGCTCGAGTGTCCAGACCGCAGTGTTCGAGCTTGTATTTCTCAAAGCGGCCGTCGGTCGCCGTAGTTCACACCCTGACCGTTCGGAATTCGTAGCTTACCCTGTTTACGGAACCTCAAAACTAACAGGTTACAGATCAAGGCTAGCAGGCCAGTCATGTCACAGATCATTGGCAGTATTCCGCAATGTCTTCGATGAGTGAGCTGCTCCAGATGGCAGAACTCCGGAACCGCCTCGTACTGACCTAAGTGAATTTCAGAGCTACGAGGCGGTTGCTTGGATCGTTGGCAAATAGCAAACTGGGGTGAACTGGTCTGCTCTACGTAATGATGTCATGTTGTGCCGCGCAACGAGAGTATGTGCCCTGAAGCAAAAAGGAGACCCTTTTTGACCTGGATAACGTAGAGTTACAGTGAATTGAACGGTGTGAATGCTTGCTTTATCATTTATGCATGTATTTTTTTTGTTGTGTGATTACCGTCGTAACAACAGGGACTGGAGCGCGACCGCATACCAGCACCTCTCCCTATCCGATCGTATGGCGTAAGCGTTCCTGAACGAAAACTGCCCTGATGCCCAGCATAAACACAGTCTGTGAGATTTTTAAATTTTCAATACCCTCAAGGGCCAAGGCCCAGCTGAATTAGCTGTCATCACATTTCTCCGAAAAACAGCCTAGGTGCACTTGAGAAGATCTCCCCGAACCCCGTGCCGCATCACTCCGCAGTACTTGACAATGAACTCCCACTTCGTTGTCCAATAATCAAAAACCACGCGATCTGGGATATTGTCCGAGGACCCACTGCTGAAGGGATGATTGTTGGTGTGAATTGGGAACACCATCTTGTTCTTGCCACAGGGGAAGGGGAGTTTTCCACCGTTGTCAAAGTCGTGGGGGTAGTTGTCTACCACGCCGAACGTGAAAATTAGTCAGAATGGCAAGGGGCCAAGGATAGATGTTCAAATGATGGGGTTCGACTCTCGAATGGGGGCAAATGGCCATTGAAGATATTTAAGAAGCAAACGAGAAATGACAAAAGGAAAGTTGGCCACGTACGATCGCCCACCTGTTTGCCGGCAGCAGCATATTTTACTGCCATCTCAAAGGCGGATTTGATCAGCTTCTTGGTAAACTTGTGCTGGGGATATGGTCCAAAGTTTCCTTCTTTCGCCCTATAGGGACATGTAGCGTCCTCGCGCGGCCCTCTAAGGATTAAGGGCCTCAGCGCTCCGGCGTCGAGGATGCTGGCGCGATCCTCAAGATCACCTTCACTGTCGAACGGTGAGGCAAGAGTGACGCTCGTGACGCTGATGCCCAGCAGCAGGGACGTAAAGAGGTCGAAGAGTCTCATGTTGATAATACCAGAACTGGAGAAGAAAGTTCGAAAGGATGTCCAATTCTTTTTTATCAAGACAAGAAGGGCTCAAATCGTGAAGTTGACGGGAAAGCTGGACTGAAAAGTAGAAAGACATTTCCCGCTTTTATAACTTTCACAGCTGCCATGTTCGTCGACACGTTTGAGGCTTCTTGGGGGCGATTTCCTTTGCTGTCCGGGCTACGATGTGTCGTTTTTCCCCTTGCAAACGCCACGATCTTACGTGAGGGTCGAAAATGGACTGCAAGCATGGTGCTATCGAAGGCTAAACTGTAGTCCGCAAGCTCTGGGTCCGCTACTCGATGAAGCTGAAGGACTGGCCTGTAGATGTGGTGATTTGATTTGACCGATGATATGTGAGAAGCTCGATGCGTGCTGATGAAAAGTACGCGTTATTAATAGCGACCCTCACAAGAAACCACTTTCGCAAAGATGCAGGTGGGGAAGCCTTCAATCCTGCGGGGGCCGGGGGGCGTGATGCATCATATGCATGAACTGTGAGTCTGTGACATGTGAGGTTTTGAAGCACGCCTTTGATCGGCCTGAAGTTGAACTAGACTGATTAAATGAAGTGGTATTCTTTCGTCATAATTGTGATGGATGGCACATGGTGAGGGAGCCTTGAACGGAAGCCTCGCATTTTTCTCCGACAATGCCTTGTGGCCGTGAGGCGTGTTCAAGCTGAATGACGCCACGAGGTAGTAATCCTCCAATTGGTAAGTAATCTTCTGATTGCAAAGATGCATACAGATTTTTCTCACGCTTTTTCGTGTCACGGGTGGTGTAGAGCGGGTTCTGCCAACATGAGAGACTCGAAAAGCTTGGGCGTGCGTCATCAGATGACTCTGAATGACGTTGATCTGCGGACCAGCAGAAGAGGGGAAGCTCTCTCTTTCTTCACACAAGACGTCCAAATTTCTCTCCCTCCTTCACTCCCAGCAACGGAGAGAAATCAGACGGCGTTTGTTGATAATCTGAGCACGTGCAAGCCTATCAGCCTCCACGAGGCCGTTGGAAAAGACCCCGACCTCTTGGAGACTTTTGATCACGGAAGGTTATGGATCTCCCTCGCGGACGTTGTGAGAAAGTTGCCAGAATTACAGAACAAGATCGTGGATCTTCTGGTTGATATCCACTGATCCAGAAGGCGTCTGACCCGGCCAACCACTTTGCCTCCATGGTCGGCTATCAATCCTACTGGACTGAATTGGCCTTTGATTGTGACTCTATGAGTTTTTCCCCGTGCTCCCTACAATTGAGTCTCTGCGCTGTTCCTGTGATAGCTTCTACTGACTCCCGTTCGGCGTTCATTCAAAGTCCAGAGCTCAAATGATCCAGAGCGGGAGACTTGATTTCAAGCCTGGATCAACATGAACATTTTCTGCGCCAAGATCCCCGAGTGAAGCATCCCGCAGCTTGACGCGCGAACACGCGCGGCAAGGTTGTTCAAAGAGGCCCTCGAGCGTGTAATGCCGTCATTATCAGGGTCCTGGGGTACCTCTGTACATCTGCTGCAGCCGCGTGGATGAAAATCGACGCCAGAGCCGCGTTCAGCTCGTTGAATGAGTTGACCTCGTTCACCGTCGGGGACAACACCCTGGCGTCGACATGCCGAGCGAGTCCACCATTTTGACGAGCAACTTGGTCTTCGGGTAGGCCATGAACGTCTTGCCCGGGCCAATTCATATATAGTCGCATTCCTTCCAGGGGACCTCCGTGAGATCATCACAATATCAGTCAGTCATTCATCGTGTTCAAATAACGAACGAGCCGTGCAGAGTTGGTTCGAGGCCGCGCGGTTCTTCTCATGGCTTCCTTTTGGCGTTTTTCTGTAGTAAAGATGGTATTCCACTTCACCAAAGCTCTTGAACAGTTGCACATGATGCCGTGCCATGGGCCAAGCAGAAGCTCTAGGTACTTGTGGCAAAATATTTTGAAACTGTCTGCTGGTTCCGACATTCTTGCACAATGCAGACGGCCGTTCGGCGAGCACGTGATGTCTACATATACCTAGCGTGCCACCCTTGTCTTCCCCTGGGGTTTTTCCCGAAGGTTCCACCTGAGCTGAGGAGACGCGTAAACCGTGATACGCGTCTGCACCAAAATCACCCGATTCAACCCAACTTGAAACTATCTTCTTGCTTCAAATAAATTGATGCGCTAATCGGAAAATATTGCAACAAAAGACACAGAACTTATTAGCAATGGAAAGCAAGGCGAATAATTTTCTTTATTCCTTGAAGGATGTCCCAGGCAAAGGCAAGGGTCTCGTTGCGACCAGAAAACTTCCTAAAGGCACGCGGATTATTGCCGAGCGGCCTTTGTTTACGATGCCGTCAGAAATGAGTGAAGAGGCGCGGCGAAGATTTATTCTCCAGGAAGTGAATGCCCTAAGCAAGGACCAACGACATGCGTTTTTGTCTTTGCATAACATCCACCGATTTGACGATGATGCCGACCAATATCTTGGGATATGGTCAACAAATGCCCTTCCAATGACCGAGTGTAACGGTATTGAAGATGTCCAGATAGGAGAGGGTATCTTCCTAGAAGCATCTCGCATCAATCACGACTGTGAGAGCAACACTTTTCATCACTGGAACAACAACATTAAACGACACACGGTGCATGCCATCAGAGACATTGATGCAGGCGAAGAGATCACATTGTCATACGTGGACTATCTGCAGAATCGAGAATTACGAAAGAGAACACTCAAAGATTATTATGACTTCACATGCTCGTGTCGCCTCTGCTCTCTGCCGGATAAGCAGAGCAAACAACACTACCGAAAACTTGAACAAATTGTCCGCTTGACCCTACCCATCCTGCACTGCGGAGAAAAAGAGTTTAGGAAATCCCCGCTCAAGGTGCTGGGCTACTTTCATTCTCGAGTACGTGTCTATACCGAAATGGGACGAGAGGACGTAGATCTCGCGAAGGTTTATCGGCAAGCTTGGTGGATCGCCAACTTACATGGCGACTCGGCCAGAGCGCGCGTCTTTTCGGAAAAGGCGATTTCCCTTTGGAAAACACTCGTCGGTGCTGATCACGAGTATATTTCTCATTTTGTGAATGATATGCGAGATCCTGCTAACGATCAGCTATGTCGCGACTTGCCCAAAAAGTGGAAGACGGCTATAGGCGACATTCCGCAAGGCTTTTCGCCCGATGACTTTGAAAACTGGCTTTGGAAAAGAGAGACACCAAAGGTTTCAGAACAGCCGACGAGTCTACCAATCCAACCTTACTTCCCTGGATTTGCCGACCTTCCTTGCAAAAACGATGTCGGCACCGGCGGCTCATTCAAGAAACGGCATTGGTGCTTCTTGGGCGAGATTGTGAAAACCCAAGTTCCTCATCCTCTAGAGTTGGAGATCAAGGACGTTCACGGCAAGAAGATTAAGCTGCGCTTCTGCACCAAGGACAGAGAACAAGAATTGAAACCCAGTCAATATCGGGAAGGGCACACAGTCGCCATTCTTGACGCAGTACAACACGTGTTCGAATTTGGGCCTCCCGGTATCCGTCATGTGGCTCCTCGTATGGTAAAGGTAATTTGATTGCGGCATTCCAACTTCTTGGCTGTCACTTTTCCGTTTATAAGCGTACAATTGTTCCCATTTTTGCTAACCCTAGAACGAAAATCACCTCTTGATAGATCTTTCCGCTTTCCCTGGCCACGATGCTCGCACTGAACGATAAGGTCCGCACATTCTCTAGCCGGCAGCAGGACGACACGACAACGTGTCACGGGTGTGGTGTCAAAGCCCCAGCAGCCTCAATGAAGCGATGTAGCATGTGCTTCTCGTTCTAGTATTGTAATAAAGTACGCCTGGCGGGACCTCGGACAAATTTCCAAGACCCTCTTCTCTTGTCCTTCCGATCTTCTCGATGTCGTGTTGGCCTTGTGACACACTATGCTAACACCTGTTTCTAGGAGTGCCAAGCGGCTGGCTGGACCACGAAAGCTCACAAGGTCGATTGCAAAATTCTCAGGGACACGGATCTGCGAGCCTT
This sequence comes from Claviceps quebecensis, assembly GCA_004016085.1. NCBI lineage: Eukaryota > Fungi > Ascomycota > Sordariomycetes > Hypocreales > Clavicipitaceae > Claviceps > Claviceps quebecensis. Next base: position 10,052 of record QEQW01000731.1, read on the forward strand.
GTTTCTCATCAACTGGGACGAAGTACAAGACGGTATCCAATTTCCTCTAAAAGTCACCGATGACGCATCCTGAGTATGAGAAGAGCCCTGCTACCATCGTCTAATCAGCCTGGCGCTTTGCGGTTCGATACTTGGTGTTCTCTGTGAAGGACTTGCAACAACATGTGTGGGAAGGGTCTGGTCGGTGGTGAGGTATGCGTACGAGCCGCTAGATGGCACTGTTAACTTTTAAGACAGTGTCCGACTTGTCTTGGCGGGCAAGGGTAGACATATTTATGAATAATATGAATGAGAAGCGGCCTGGATGGGACGCACGGATGAAGACGCTGCGAAGTATTTGGCAACATTGTTGTTTCACTGTATCAGATGTCGATGTGGCGAACCACAACGCGACAATTTTGTCCGATCATTCGACAGAGCGACGTTAACTTTGTGGCTACAATAGTTGAAATCTACCGTTTGTTGCGCCGTGTCATGCCAGACTCGGTACATTTTCTTGGTATCTCATCTCGCCATTCGAATCACGTACCGCTGTATCTGTCGTCAACCCCTGTATGTCATGCAGAATTTAGCCTCGTGGTGCCACACGTGTAGGCAAACCTGGTTCATTCTAGGGTACATACTCCACACGAAAGTCACAGGAATTTCAGCGGTTGACGCCTGCTTCTATCGAAGGCATCGACAAACATCGTGCGGCGCAAGGAGTCGTCCGCGCATTTTTGATCCAGTTGGACCATTCAGACATTCAGCCGAGTCTGCGGCAGAGACATAGAGGGGGGTATCCGAGGTCCAACTCCAACTACATGAAATATTATCGCAGGCCGTCTCAAGGATTCAGATGAAAAACTCCCACTTCTAGTGACCTTTGGAGAACCACGGTCGATTATTGCGTCCTGAACTGACATTCATCAGTTACGAGCCTCAACTATTGGCCCTTGGAAGTTGTGGCACATGGTAGAAGGCTAAATCCACCGTGACAAGAGCCAATAATTGGGGCTTGGAACTGATGAATGTCAATTCAGAACGCAATAATCGACTATGGCTCTCCAAGGATCTCAAGAGGTGTGTGTTCTCACTCTGAGTCTTTGGGGAAGGCCTCCTGCAATCAATGCATGGACCTCACCTGGCCGCCAGTCCATCTCCCGCTCACCGTCTGATTTCTAAATATCCCGAATGTCCCTGACTCTCGGCTCGGCGCTCTGATTACTACTCTTGGACTCTGCGCCAGGAGCGTGGAGTGATCTCAAGCGTGCCGGCCAACGCCGCCCGCCAGGTGTGTCTACTCAATACATGTGTGACAAGCATCGAGCAGCTTGAAAAGGATGACAATACGGAGAAACTCCATCTTGCTTAATGTTCCTTGGCTTGGGTGTCAACACCTCAGTTGTCCAACTTCTCTACATGTACCAGTATGTAGCCCGAATCAAGTAACAGCCCGGGTGGTTCGAAAATCGCGGTTTCCCTCGTTCAATAACCGCCAGCCTAGCAGACGAAGCATGACATTGAGTCTCGATAGTACTTGGAAGAGAGCAATTTATGAGCTCGAAATCGATCATAGTAGCTATCGCCTCGAACGGTAAAATTGGTTTGATGGCTTTTAATACCGAAGTTGCCGAATTTGTTCCCTGATTGAGCGCCTGATTAGGTGTAAAACTTTGCGGAACACTGTGATAGAATGACCAACACACGCAGATACACAATGGCACACTTTGACAATGAGACACACGCCCAGTGTAAATAGTTTTACATACCAATCTTTCATCAATGATCTTACCATAGCCTTCCAGCCCTGTACCTCTACTCTCGAGTAGCAGCATCAGCTTCACTGTGCAAGGTCCCCTCATTGCGGCCCAGGCCGAGATTAGTAGCCACGAGCAGGCACTTCTTTCGCCAAATCAGCGCATCTCTTGTTCAAATAGGAGATCAATATGTCATCTCCTTCTTTCGTTCAGGCGTACGACCGTGATTCGCTAGGGTAGCCTGTACTCACGTGGAAGAATTTCATGCACCAAACATCATCTTCCATACCAGAGCACATCTTTTGCACAAAAGAATGGGCGCAGCCGTCTGGCCACTCTGATGTGCTTTGTATACCCCTATATACCGTGCGACAACATCATAAGGTCAGGTGCCTTTAGGTTGCCCGTCAATCTCGCGATAGTTGTTTACAAAGGCCATTAAATTCTAGCAGCCCATTGCTTTCAATGTGAAGAGCCGTTCGGAGTCGTTGAAAGTGGCAAGTTGCGAACAAAAGGCGGCGTTCGTATTATCAACAAATCTCGCTTTCAACAAAAACCTCTTCTGGCTGCACGAAAAGCCTTTGCTGGTCAGAAAGTACTCCATACAACACCACAGAAAACGCCGACAATGAAAAGACCGGCTGTCAAAACACTGTACACCGTGCAGGATATTCCAGGTAAAGGCAAGGGTGTCGTCGCGGCCAGAAAGATTCCGTTGAAAAGCGTAATGAAGGATTATGTTCCTGAGATTTTGAGCTTGAATCGCTTCCGGATAT